>JASANE010007216.1:0-52773 GCA_030248225.1 Trileptium ribeirensis | reverse complement strand
TGGTTAATATTTAGCGATAAACGATCCGTGTCATCATTAGTGACTACACTTAAATGTGATAAGAGGGTCATTTCACGCTACGATGACCTTTTGGTCGGGGGGGGGGTAAAACTGGATATTTTGGCCAGTAGCACATAAACGTGCAGGGAACTGGTAAAAATGTTATTTACGCTAGGAAGCGTCATTAGTTAGCTAGTTCAAACAAAAAAATTTTTCGGCTTCACGCACGCCGTAAGAGGCTGGACATCCACATAAGTCCCAAATTGACAAAAATCGTAATGACTAATTTTACGACCTCTTTTTTCGGGTAGTGTCGTGGCTCCGTGTTCGAAGTTATGGCCCAAATTCTTTTCTATGCAGGATTAGTCAGGTCTACACAACATTTTTAATTGCACGATTTTCAAATCTACTCCAATCATGGAGAGTGACAGCTGTCGATATGGCATGAACCCCAGTTTTACCACCCCCCCCGACCAAATTCTTTTTTGGTCATTGCTCGTTACTTATGGATGGTACATAAACGTTGTTCATATATCATACCTGTCCCCTGGGTGCCTTTTGAAAAAATATTAACCCAGGTGCTTGCTGTTACTTACCCCAGCGCTAGGGTCAAAAGGTCGATTTTAGCACATTTGATTACCCCCCCCCCCCGACCGTTGCTAGTTAGGGGTATGGTGGAGTCAGTAGAAGTCAATTAATTTGTCTGTTATGGTTCTTTCCAATCACGAAGCGAATGGGTGAAACGACCTGAGCTTTATATCGCGCCCGACCTGTTGATCTCAGACTTTTATCCACCCTCGACCACACTTTTACACACCCCCGACCACCACCAAAATGTGGAAAAATCGAACATATGATGTTATTTCGAGGAAATTTCACGCTTTGGTTCATAATACATTGTGGCAATACATTTGGACGACATATGTCGCAAAATTATTTTTTGAAAAATTATAAATTTACCCCCCCCCCCCCCGACCATGGTCTCAGGTATGTACATTGGCAGTTGATATGGGCTGCCATTTTATACCCCTCATAGTGGAAATTGTGGTATAGAATATCTTACATACCGTTTTCAAGTTAACTATGCTGGTTAAACACGGTCGAATTGACCATTTCACATTTTTACCCCCCCCCCGACCACCAGCTACTTCCAAGGTTTGAACATATCTGGCAAAGGGTATGTTGTGAATTCTTTGCATAACACTTCCCCCCAGGCTAAACTATCGATAAATAGCTACCGTTTATGGCCGCTTCGTTTCCATTTAATAACCGGTATAAATCGGCACCCCCGTGTTTTAAAAGTGTTAAATTTTACCCAAGAATAGGCATAAAAAACTTAATTTTTGATATACGAAGTTCCGCATAACATCATTTTGACCGCGCTGACGGGCTGCACGAGATACGATCACAAAATCGAGGCTAGATGCAACCTGGCCATACCAGAGGCCATTTTATGGTACCTTGCTGAGCAGCAGGGGGTGGTATTTGGGAAGCCATAGCATAAAAACGGTTAAAAAATTTACTATAACGACCTCAAATGGATCCTTGACGCTTTTTGGTCATAGGGTGTAAAAATGAAGATAATCGAAGCCAAAAAGTCATTAGTCATTTTTTCTGGGGCAAAAGCACATCGTAGCGTGAAATGACCCAAGATTTTAATGTCGGCAACATTACTATATATGAAAAAATGAAAACGCCCCTGTAATCGTCTGATTATCAACCGTAAGATCGGATACTCTATTCTTTTGTCCTTTCGAGTTTGATAACTTGAATAGCATACGTGTTTCAATGACCGATTAACATGAATAAATGTCGGTCCGTCCTGTTTTTTTCTAAATTGCTTAGGAACGAATAAAGATATTCGCATGGAGTCGTCTTTTCCATATGATAGCCTATAGTCAGACTCGTGACCCAACATGGGTTTTATCATTGCATCCAATCAATGAGATATGGTAGACCCTTTAGGCAGGTTACCCATCTATTTTTGTGACAGAGGGAAATACGTTTACAGCTAACAGAGGTATTCCGGGTTTTTAAAAACGATGCATTGATTAATTTGAATGTATCTTTCATTTCTGAAGGACTTTGAATTAGTACTGTATCCTCTGGAGCTCCCCATTGAACCAAACATGATTTCGTGGTTTTAAATAATGCCATAGTTAGCTGTATCAATGGTTATAAAGGTTTTCGAAGTTGCCGAAAACGTCGACATGAATCATATGAATGTATCCGTGACCGATGTGCATTTTTGAATGATACATTCATATTGCACCATGTGCGCTTTCATAGTTTTTGATTAATGCTAAAATTCGTTGCATCTGTGGCTATGAAGATTTTTGGGATGTTAAAAACGATGGAATGATCCATTTGAATGTATAAGTGACCAATGTGCCGTTTTTGGAATGATACACTGTTGTATCCCCTGGCAACCCCACTCATGTCATTGCACTATTCATGATTTGATTGTTTTCCATCTTGCGCTACATTCTGTTGTATGTATGTTTATGACTGCTTTCGAGGATGCTGAAAACGGGGTGATTTATTCGAATGTTTTTGTGACCGATGAAGACCTCAACGTCGACAGTACTTTATCGTTTCGCGGTCGCCTATTTTCGTACACTGAAGAACTTTGTAGCCGCCTACTTGGTTTTAATGGTTTAGCTTGTTTTCGATATTGTTCTAATAAGCGTTCGCATTATCTTTGAACCTGCGATATAGCGATTTCCTTCTATATATAAATGTATTATATCACCTGTCCCACTGTCGCTGGATTTTTTCAACGTCATACGGTATATCTTTCCTGACCTCCATGTTTTAAACACCTAGTCATGTCGCTGCATGAAATGTATTCTTGGCATCTGCAACTTTAGTAGCCTGTGCATGGTTTTCTCTTGTATATATTCTGGGTATGTACTAAAGTTAATTAGTCTGAATGATTTTGATAAGTATCGGTTGACCGGAGTTGTAATTTATTCGACGATCATCAACTTAGGAGAATCCTGAGTGTAAAATTTTCGTTAGACCTGTATATCCTTCGATGGAACGCCCAATATCAAGCGAGCTAAGTTGTTTGAGTGGGTGTGAAAGCAGTAAACAATATAATTTAGCTTCCATTCATGACACGGTCAAGTGTAGAATTGTCTTCGTGCCTGTGACTTATGTTTTTTATTTGCTTATAACTTCTTCTTGATTTTAAGTAGTGCCATTTAAAGCCATTGATTTCATGAAAATTTATCGACATTTCTGACTCACCGTCAAAATTCAATGATAGGGCTATATTTGTCTGGATGTTTGGGATAATACTAACGTAAATCTGCGAATCCTTAGAGCTATTTAATAAATTTATATATTGGAAGCAGTATATTATTACTTGAACGGACTTTATTAAAGTGCTTCTTGGGTATTAATTTTAATTAAGAGACTCGTTGTGTGGTGGATTTAATATAAACGAAAATAGTTGCGAATACAGCAAGCATTATCTGTATGGGCACTGATAAATTCTGTGTCCCTCCACTGTCCGTTCAGTTTTTCTAATAATATCTCAGGAACCGAACAAGATATGCCATGAAATCTTTTGCCTATGATATCCTAAGGTCTGGCCCAGAGGCACAAAATGTCTCAATAGGACTCATTTTAACCCATTGTGTATCATATTCCTAAGATAATCGTTAATAAGTATTGGTCACTGTTAAAGTTCTCAAGGTTGCTGAAAATTTACGAGATAATTGATTTGAATTTACATATGGCTGATTTATCCTTTTTCGCACAATACTTTATCCTTTGGGGACCACCGTCCCCTTCAAAAAAACCTTGGACGATTTCGTGATTTGCAGTCCGATGCTATATTTTGCAGCAGCTGTTATTATAAAGGGTAAAGGGTTTTTCGCAGATGCTGAAAACGACAGAGTAAATTATTTGAACGTATCTGTGAATGTATTCCTTTTGGAATGGTAATTTATCTCCAGGCATTCCTTGAGTCATGTATGATTTCGTGGCTTCCAATGTTGTAATGTTATACTTATGTTATGATGTAATGTTGTTTGATTACAAAGGTGTTCGAGGGTACTGAAAACGATACAATGTTTCATTTGAACGTAAATATATTACCGCTGCAGCCGTCTTGGAGTGGTGCTTTATTTCCTAGACCCTGCCTCCCTTCAGCCCTATATGATTTCGTAGTTTTCAATCCAACGCTATAAATTGTTAAATCTGTGAATGTAAAGGTCTTCGAGGTTACTGAAAACGATGAGATGATTCACATGAACGTTTATGCTGCCGATGTACCCATTTTCTAATAGTGCTGTAATCCCTACTCCGCACTTCTTGAAACAGACGTTAATTCCTAGTTTTCAATGTATTGTTATAATTTCTTAAACCTGTCGTTTTAGTAGTCACTGAAAACGCTGAGATGATTTATTTTACCGTATGACCAATGCGTCCATTTTGATATCTTCCCTCCGCCTTTGACCCGTGCATAATTTCACGGGTTTTTAATCTAATGCTGAAATTTGTTAAATCTGCAATATAAAGGGTTTTTTGAGGGGATTCGTTAAAACGTATCTGTGACTATAAATTATTGCTATAATTTGTTAAATCTGCTGTTTAAGCGGTAAATGAAAACTCTGCGATGACTGATTTTACCGTAAAAATGACCAATATATCCATTTTGGTATCTTACGTCCCCATTTGAACAGTGCATAATCTCATGGGTTTGCAATCTAATGCTACAATTTGTTAAATTTTATACATAACGGGTTTCGAGGCGATTCCTTAAAACGTATCTGTGACTATAAACGTCGCCCACTGCGCGCTCGAGTGTTTCCCACCGAGTGCAAAACAATTCAAGCTCATGTGTGGCGTTTGACCGCAGCACTACGGAACGAGTGTCATCCAGTGTCGGAATTTTTCGTGGCTGCGACAACCTTAAACTGAATAAACAACAGTTAGGTACGAAGAGTGATAAGATTTCGCCGACTTTGTTCGCGACTTTGACAGTAGATTACCACATTCTGTTACCGTACATTAAAATATACTTGTAAATTAACTTACTCAGCAATATAATGTTTTGGGCAGAATTATTTCTAAAGTATATACCATATTGGTGGCTTATCTACTGGTTGTACATAGCAAAATGACTTGAGATCGTTTTTGTACTGTATGACATGCAATGCTTATCAAAAAATAGAAAAGCGACAATCCTTTCTAGCAGATACTGTTTGCAATTTTCTCGGTGTCAATGGAAGATTTTGTTAAAAATAGTAAACAACAAAAGCCTTTTTGGAATAACCAGTCCTGAAGTGGATACTGATTTTGCAAGTCATACTAAACGTATATAGTATATAATTACTGGTGAGTCACGAAATTGTATTTAAAAAACGCTAAAGATTCTAAATTATATTACTGTGCAATTATGAAAATAAATGTTCATTTAATCATAAATTATAGATTTATGGATCATATGGAAGCTCTTATTCATGGAAATTTAAGCAAAGCCCATCGTGGCGGTGTCCCTGGCGCTTACAACTTGGTCCACGCCTATCTCAACGTTAAAATGTCGATGCCTTATGATGGAGCTGAGGTATTGCGAGATGTTTTATGATTACATATATTTTTCTTGTGAGATATATGTTATTTAGTTATTGTGAGGAAGCTGTATATAAGACGGATTTTCTATGGCTGGCTAACAAAGCTATGCTTCTAAGCTGTATTTTGGTAAGGTTTCTCCATTCACTGAAAATATTGACAGAGAATTATGAAAAGGTGACACTCTCTGTCGAACAACGGTTAATAAGATCAAAATGTTGTAAACTTCGGTATTTCGCAATGACAAAATGCTAAACTAGTTATTAAGTAATTTCAGAAACGCAGTAAGGAAGTTTCTATTGAGTGTAACAGCAATAATTTTCAAACATTTATTACTTCATTTAATTATGTTTTTTGGTTTTACATAGGGATGTTAGAAAAAATATTTGCAGTATTTTGTGTCAACTGGTGTTTTTATAGTAGCAAACAAAGAAATTTACCGTTGGACGCAGAGCTGGGGGCACCCAGGATAATATGGTGCCGGGGATCTTCTATACTATGGGACCCACCATCTTCACGTTGGAGAAAGTAGTGCAGTGTAATTGAATTCGCAGATGGAGAAACGATAGCTTCGGAATCGAAGAATTCTCATTAGGTGAAAAAGATGAGCGTCCGTATATTTTTCTCTGTAAACAGGACTTCGTTATCTCAACGTAAACCTATATGGACATGTGAGGGCTCATATGAAAGCGACAATACTCTAGATGTACCTTTTGGAGGTGCTATTCCCATTCAACACACCCAGGTCCCACCACAGGGGGTCAAAGGGGGTACCCAGGGATACATGGCTAAAATGGACCATTTTTTGGGACATTTTTGCTCATAAGTCGGCAACTCTTGAGTCGATTTGAAACATTTTGATATCAAAATATGTGCCCTAGGAAGCTTTATTTGTGGGTATATAAATTGTTTTGGGCGGGTTCCTATGGGGCATGGGGGATTTTAGAAAATGGTAACATTTCCAAAATTTTTGTTAAATTTTGTCGAGGTGTAGCTATGTAACCACGAAAGCGATTCGTACGAAATTTGGTTATGGATAGAGCCACTGCGGGACTACCTGTAGGGTGTCAACAGATTTGATGTAAGGCTATTGGGTCAATTGGTATTTGACGCCAAAGTTTTTCCCGATGCCATATATAGTCATCTGTGACATTACCACTTTTAACGGTACATTAATTGATTTGTGGCTCAAAATAGGTTCATATGGGTTTTCGTGGGTGCTGATTTCAAATCCTCACTGTATTTAAACGTATCTTTTCGTGTAGAGGTAGTTATATCAATGGGTGAGACAAGGCAAGTGATGCGAAAGGGACGAGTGTCATGTGGTCTGTAGAAAATTCTGTTTATGTTTTCTGTGCTACTGTGCTTTTGTTCAGATTCATATGTATACATAGATTACAATGATATGTTGTTCCCGATTCGTAAGCAGTTCTAAGGTAGAATTAACCCTAGGGTACGTATTAGGTATCTGACTATCAGTTTTGCTGCATCTATGCTTTATTGAACAGCAGATTAAAAATATTTTGGTGAGTTACATCTATGTTCCGTAACAAGAATATATTTTTAATGAGTTGTTCCACTGTATGTTAACTATTATCATTGTTTATAATACGTCTTTTGAATTATTTGTCAGTTTATTAATCAAAAATCTAAAAAACGTTATAAAGTACAGCGCTGACGTATTATATGAAATTGATATTTTACTTTTACCTTGATATAATCTGTCCAAGTGCAACAATCATGAGTGGTGATATTGAAGCAGGTAATTTGATCCACCAAATTTAATTCATTAACCTTACGCTAGTTCCATGTTTAATAATTGTTTGTCCCAGGACTGTGTCCTTGTGATGTCTTCAATTTATCTTGTTTTGTCATTATTCACGTAATCTTGTATAATTTTGTAGGATGGTCATTTAGAAGGCGATCATCCAGTTTGGGCGGTTATCTTCTATTGTTTACGAATTGGGAACAACATATCATTGTAATCTATGTATACATATGAATCTGAACAAAGCACAGTAGCACAGAAAACATAAACAGAATTTTCTACAGACCACATGACACTCATCCCTTCAGTAGCTCCTTATCTTAAGCCATCGATATAACTACCTCTACACAAAGATACGTTTAAATACAGTGAGGATTTGAAATCAGCACCAGAAAACCCATATGAACCTATTTTGAGCCACAAATCAATTAATGTACCGTTAAAAGTGGTAATGTCACAGATGACTATATATAACATCGGGAAAAACTATAACATCAAATACCAATCTCAACCAATAGCCTTTACATCAAATCTGTTGACACCCTACAGAAAAAAAAAGTGGCTCTATCCATAACCAAAGTTCGTACGAATCGCTTTCGTGGTTACATAGCTACACCTCGACAAAATTTAGAATTTTTGGAAATGTTACCATTTTCTAAAATCCCCGATGCCCCCTGCGAACCCACCAAAAACGATAAATACCCGCAAAATAAAGCTCCTAGGGCACATATTTTTTGATATCAAAATGTTTCAAATCAACTAAGAGTTGCCGACTTATAGAAAAATGTCCCAAAATACGTACCATTAAGCGCATATCTGCCTGGGTACCCCCTCTGACCCCCTGTGGTGGGACCTGGGTGTGTTGAATGGGAATAGAAGTCCAAAAGGTACATCTAGAGTATTGTCGCTTCATATGAGCACGTGTCATAGACGAACGTAAATTAACGAAGATCTATTTACAGAGAAAAATATACGGACGCTCATCTTTTTCACTAATGAATTCTTCGATTCCGAAGCTATCGTTGCTCCATCTGCGAATTCAATTACACTGCACTACTTTCTCCAACATGACGATAAAAAAAGCCATGGTATAGAAGATACCCGGCACCATATTCTGTTCCTGATTGCCCCGGCTCGTTGTGGAACGGTAAATTTCTTTGTTTGCTACTATAAAAACAAAAGTTGACACAAAATACTGCAAATATTTTTTCTAACATCCCTATGTAAAACCAAAAAACATAATAAATGAAGTAATAAATGTTTGAAAAACCTATTGCTGTTACACTCAATAAAGAACTTCCTTACTGCGTTTCTGAAATTACTTTAATAACTAGTTTAGCATTTTGTCATTGCGAATTATTACAACATTTTGATCTTATTAACCGTTGTTCAACAAGAGTGTCACCTTTTCATAATTCTCTGTCAATATTTTTAATAAATGGAGAAACCTTACCAAAATACAGCTTAGAAGCATAGCTTTGTTCACCAGCCATAAAAAATCCGTCTTATATACAGCTCCTCGCAAATAACTAAATAACATATATCTCACAAAATATATGTAATCATCCAACAATCATCTCGCAATACCTCAGCTCCATCATAAGGCATCGACATTTTAACGTTGTTAAGATAGGCATAGAACCAGTTGTAAGCGCCAGGGACACCGCCACGATGGGCTTTGCTTGAATTTCCATGAATAAGAGCTTCCATGATAATAAATCTATAATCTACTGATTAAATATGAACATTTATTTTCATAATTGCACAGTAATATAATTTTAGAATCTTTAGCGTTTTAAATACAATTTCGTGACTCACAGTAATTATATAGATCTATATACGTTTAGTATGACTTGCAAAGCAGTGTGCATTTCAGGAATTAGCGCCTTATTCCAAAAAGGCTTTTGTTGTTTACT
This sequence comes from Trileptium ribeirensis, assembly GCA_030248225.1. Lineage (NCBI taxonomy): Eukaryota > Metazoa > Nematoda > Enoplea > Enoplida > Thoracostomopsidae > Trileptium > Trileptium ribeirensis. Next base: position 43,506 of record JASANE010007216.1, on the reverse strand, counting down.
ATTTTTAACAAAATCTTCCATTGACACCGAAGAAAATGCAAAACAGTAGCTCGGCCAGAAAGGATTGTCGCTTTTCTATTTTTTGATAAAGCATTGCATGTCATAGAGTAGCAGAGCAATCTCTAGTCATTTTGCTATGTAAAATAATCAGTAGATAAGCCGCCGATATGCATACTTTAGAAAAATTCTGCCCAAAACATTATATTGCCAGTAAGTTAATTTACAAGTATATTTTAATGTACGGTAACAGAATGTGGGGAATCTACTGGTCAAAGTCGCGAACAAAGTCGGCGAAATCTTATCACTCTTCGTACCTAACTTGTTGTTTGGTTTAATTAGGTTGTCGCAGCCACCAAAATTTCTCTGACACTGGATGACACTCGTTCCGTAGTGCTGCGGTCAAACGCCACACATGAGCTTGAATTGTTCCACTGGTGGGAAACACTCGAGCGCGCAGTGGGCGATGTTTAAATAGCCCATATAGATGTTTTAAGGAATTGCCTCGAAACCCGTTATGATAAATTCAACAAATTGTAGCATTAGATTGCAAACCCATGTATTATGCACTGTTCAAATGGGACGTAAGATACCAAAATGGATATATTGGTCATTTTTACGGTAAAATCAGTCATCGCAGAGTTTTCATTTACCGCTTAAACAGCATATTTAACAAATTATAGCAATAATTTATAGTCACAGATACGTTTTAACGAATCCCCTCAAAAAACCCTTTATATTGCAGATTTAACAAATTTCAGCATTAGATTAAAAACCCGTGAAATTATGCACGGGTCAAAGGCGGAGGGAAGATATCAAATGTGGACGGTATTGGCCAGACGGTAAAATAAATCATCTCAGCGTTTTCAGTGACGCACGAAAACGACAGGTTTAAATTATAACAATACATTGAAAACTAGGAATTAACGTCTGTTTCAAGAAGTGCGGAGTAGGGATTACAGCACTATTAGGCAAATGGGTACATCGGCAGCACAAACGTTCATGTGAATCATCTCATCGTTTTCAGAAACCCTTTCCCGAAGACCTTTACATTCACAGATTTAACAATTTATAGCGTTGGGATTGAAAACTACGAAATCATATAGGGCTGAAGGGAGGGAGGGTTGAGGACAAAAGCACCAGCTCTCAAGACGGCTGCAGCGGTAATATATTTACGTTCAAATGAAACACTTGTATCGTTTTCAGTACCCTCGAACACCTTTGTAATCAAACAACATTACATCATAACATAAGTATAACATTACAACATTTGGAAGCCACGTAATATACATGACTCAAGGAATGCCTGGAGATAAATTACCATTCCAAAAGGAATACATTCACAGATACGCTCAAAATAATTTAACTCCTGTGTTTTGAGCATCCTGCGAAAAACCCTTTACCCCTTTTCAGATAACAGCTGCTGCAAAATATAGCATCGGACTGCAAATCACGAAATCGTCCAAGGTTTTTTGAAGGGGACGGTGGTCCCCAAAAGGATAAAGTATTGTGCGAAAAAAGGATAAATCAGCCATATGTAAATTCAAAATCAATTATCTCGTAAATTTTCAGCAACCTTGAGAACTTTAACACTGACCAATACTTATTAACGATTATCTTAGGAATATGATACACAATGGGTTAAAATGAGTCCTATTGAGACATTTTGTGCCTCTGGGCCAGACCTTAGGATACCATTGGCAAACGATTTCATGGCATATCTTGTTCGGTTCCTGAGATATTATTAGAAAAACTAAACGGACAGTGGAGGGACACAGAATTTATCAGTGCCCATACAGATAATGCTTGCTGTATTCGCAACTATTTTCGTTTATATTAAATCCACCACACAACGAGTCTCTTAATTAAAATTAATACCCAAGAAGCACTTTAGTAACGTCCGTTCAAGTAATAATATACTGCTTCCAATATATAAATTTATTAAATAGCTCTAAGGATTCGCAGATTTACGTTAATATTATCCCAAACATCCAGACAAATATAGCCCTATCATTGAATTTTGACGGTGAGTGAGAAATGTCGGTCCATTTTCATGAAATCAATGGCTTTAAATGGCACTACTTAAAATCAAGAAGAAGTTATAAGCAAATAAAAAACATAAGTCACAGGCACGAAGACAATTCTTACACTTGACCGTGTCATGAATGGAAGCTAAATTATATTGTTTACTGCTTTCACACCCACTCAAACAACTTAGCTTGCTTGATATTGGGCGTTCTATCAAAGGATATACAGGTCTAACGAAAATTTTACACTCAGGATTCTCCTAAGTTGATGGGATCGTCGAATAAATTACAACTCCGGTCAACCGATACTTATCAAAATCATTCAGACTAATTAACTTTAGTACATACCCAGAATATATACAAGAGAAAACCATGCACAGGCTACTAAAGTTGCAGATGCCAAGAATACATTTTCATGCAGCGACATGACTCGGTGTTTAAAACATGGAGGTCAGGAAAGATATACCGTATGACGTTGAAAAAAATCCAGCGACAGTGGGACAGGTGATATAATACATTTATATATAGAAGGAAATCGCTATATCGCAGGTTCAAAGATAATGCGAACGCTTATTGGAACAATATCGAAAACAAGCTAAACCATTAAAACCAAGTAGGCGGCTACAAAGTTCTTCAGTGTACGAAAATAGGCGACCGCGAATCGATAAAGTACTGTCGACGTTGAGGTCTTCATCGGTCACAAAAACATTGAATAAATCACCCCGTTTTCAGCATCCTCGAAAGCAGTCATAAACATACATACAACAGAATGTAGCGCAAGATGGAAAACAATCAAATCATGAATAGTGCAATGACATGAGTGGGGTTGCCAGGGGATACAACAGTGTATCATTCCAAAAACGGCACATTGGTCACTTATACATTCGAAATGGATCATTCCATCGTTTTTAACATCCCAAAAATCTTCATAGCCACAGATGCAACGAATTTTAGCATTAATCAAAAACTATGAAAGCGCACATGGTGCAATATGAATGTATCATTCAAAAATGCACATCGGTCACGGATACATTCATATGATTTCCATGTCGACGTTTTCGGCAACTTCGAAACCTTTATAACCATTGATACAGCTAACTATGGCATTATTTAAAACCACGAAATCATGTTTGGTTCAATGGGGAGCTCCAGAGGATACAGTACTAATTCAAAGTCCTTCAGAAAATGAAAGATACATTCAAATTAATCAATGCATCGTTTTTAGAAACCCGGAATACCTCTGTTAGCTGTAAACGTATTTCCCTCTGTCACAAAAATAGATGGGTAACCTGCCTAAAGGGTCTACCATATCTCATTGATTGGATGCAATGATAAAACCCATGTTGGGTCACGAGTCTGACTATAGGCTATCATATGGAAAAGACGACTCCATGCGAATATCTTTATTCGTTCCTAAGCAATTTAGAAAAAAACAGGACGGACCGACATTTATTCATGTTAATCGGTCATTGAAACACGTATGCTATTCAAGTTATCAAACTCGAAAGGACAAAAGAATAGAGTATCCGATCTTACGGTTGATAATCAGACGATTACAGGGGCGTTTTCATTTTTTCATATATAGTAATGTTGCCGACATTAAAATCTTGGGTCATTTCACGCTACGATGTCCTTTTGTCCCAGAAAAAAATGACTAATGACTTTATGACTTCCATTATCTTCATTTTTACACCCTATGACCAAAAAACGTCGATTCCGAATTTGAGGTCGTTATAGTAAATTTTTTAACCGTTTTTATGCTATGGCTTCCCAAATACCACCCCCTGCTGCTCAGCAAGGTACCATAAAATGGCCTCTGGTATGGCCAGGTTGCATCTAGCCTCGATTTTGTGATCGTATCTCGTGCAGCCCGTCAGCGCGGTCAAAATGATGTTATGCGGAACTTCGTATATCAAAAATTAAGTTTTTTATGCCTATTCTTGGGTAAAATTTAACACTTTTAAAACACGGGGGTGCCGATTTATACCGGTTATTAAATGGAAACGAAGCGGCCATAAACGGTAGCTATTTATATCGATAGTTTAGCCTGGGGGAAGTGTTATGCAAAAAAATTCACAACATACCCTTTGCCAGATATGTTAAAATGCTGGAAGTAGCTGGTGGTCGGGGGGGGGGTAAAAATGTGAAATGGTCAATTCGACCGTGTTTAACCAGCATAGTTAACTTGAAAACGGTATGTAAGATATTCTATACCACAATTTCCACTATGAGGGGTACAAAATGGCAGCCCATATCAACTACCAGTGTACATGCCTGAGACCATGGTCGGGGGGGGGGGGTAAATTTAGAATTTTTTCAAAAAATAATTTTGCGACATATGTCGTCCAAATGTATTGCCACAATGTATTATGAACCAAAGCGTGAAATTTCCTCGAAATAACATCATATGTTCGATTTTTCCACATTTTGGTGGTGGTCGGGGGTGTGTAAAAGTGTGGTCGAGGGTGGATAAAAGTCTGAGATCAACAGGTCGGGCGCGATATAGAGCTCAGGTCGTTTCACCATTCGCTTCGTGATTATAAAGAACCATAACAGACAAATTAATTGACTTCTACTGACTCCACCCTACCCCAAACTAGCAACGGTCGGGGGGGGGTAATCAAATGTGCTAAAATCGACCTTTTGACCCTAGCGCTGGTGTAAGTAACAGCAAGCACCTGCGTTAATGTTTTTTCAATAGGGACCCAGGGGACAGGTATGATATATGAACAACGTTTATGTACCATGCATAAGTAACGAGCAATGACCAAAAAAGAATTTGGTCGGGGGGGGGGGTTAAAACTGGGGTTCATGCCATATCGACAACTGTCACTCTCCACGATTGGAGTAGATTTGAAAATCGTGCAATTAAAAATGTTGTGTAGACCTGACTAATCCTGCATAGAAAAGAATTTGGGCCATAACTTCGAACACGGAGCCACGACACTACCCGAAAAAAGAGGTCGTAAAATTAGTCATTACGAATTTTGTCAATTTGGGACTTATGTGGATGTCCAGCCTCTTACGGCGTGCGTGAAGCCGAAAAATTTTTTTGTTTGAACTAGCTAACTAATGACGCTTCCTAGCGTCAATAACATTTTTACTAGTTCCCTGCACGTTTATGTGCTACTGGCCAAAATATCCAGTTTTACCCCCCCCCCGACCAAAAGGCCATCGTAGCGTGAAATGACCCTCTTATCACATTTAAGTGTAGTCACTAATGATGACACGGATCGTTTATCGCTAAATATTAACCAATGCAAATACCATTACATAGTGAACAATTCAAGTATTATGTAAAACAAATACAAATGTACATTCAGTAGCAAAACAAATCAACTACTGAAATGTCAAATCAAACAATAACTTACTGCTTTTCCAAGAAGCTAAGCGATTTATTAATAATATCCAGGCTCATTGTATTTAATGTCCGCTGGCTGAGCGTATCGCGACCAGCTCGAATCGGAACGTCGAGCAAATTTTTAACTTCGTCCCATATAGTGATGAACACCTGGATAATAAGAATAAATAATGCATTGCTATCTTCACGTCGAGTGTATTTGGAAATTCTACAGTTAACATGAAGGCTATCCATGATAAATACTTATCAATGTCGTAGCACCTGTTCCAGAAAAGAAACATAAATACTTGAAGTAGTGGGAAAATGGACGGAATAATGAAATATAAAATTCTTTGCAATGACCAATTTTACCAGCGGAGACATAATCGGATCATTTCACTAATAAATACATTAATGAGGCAAATCTGATTATACAAAAGAGACAACATAAGAAAGTACTAAGTTTTATAGCAAAATATTTAAGAACAGATTCCGATTGGAGCAATAGCTATTGAACCGCACTCATCAGATTCCTTAAAACCGAATGCTGTGTAATCTGCACTACCACATGTCAGTGCTAAAACTTCAATGAGGCCACAGATTAGAGAGTACAGTTCGTCAAAACTTAATTAAATCACAAAATCTGATTTTTTATTTTCCACGCAAATCCTGTCACAACAGTTCGTTAGGCCTGATAACAGGCGAAGCATTCGATGAACTGATATATTATTATATGTCACATCTGCAATACCAACGTGACGCTGCTGCACCACGCACCTCCAAACGCGGTGCCCGTACGACCCCGCCTATTATGTCCTCATGGGCGGACGTAACAAGCTAATTCCGGACCATCTCCCTTGTCCAAATCCCAAAAAGCTACGGAACTTACCAAGTCGCAGGAGCGCTTCACGGAACGTGTTCGAATACCGCCGGGTGATTTGCACACGTCGCCTACATGGTACCTCTTTTGAGGACCCCAGGAACATTGGCTCCGTTACCTGCTACCAAGGCAAGGAGACCATACCGCTATGCCCCATCGTGGTCTCAGCTCGAAGTTTCAATGGAAAACATCGTTGCATTTGACCGAATGCAATTTCCGACAATTTCATTTATTGCCTCAGTGGCCCCATTAGGGTCCGACGATCCCTAGACCTTTAACGTCGAATCGTTCCCGCAACGAAGTTTACTCAAGAGTAGCACGATCCACGACTAGCCGAAGCACCTTAAAAAGGCTCGTTCGTTTCGTTCTAGTTTGGCAACTGAAACAGTTTCAGTTGCCTCATCCCTTTCGACGAAAGCTCAACTTAAGATTCCAGTTGGAGAACGTGTCATGACATTCTAACACTCTGGATCGCTGAACATTACGGGAATTTGGTAGCTTATTAACCATATCAATCCCTAGATTCACGAGTGTAGTATATACAAATTTTATATCCAACTTCGCAAAGAAGAATTTTCGCAGTACCGCTGATATTGGCGGCCTGGTGCGGAATCGCTAAGCGGGTCATTAAAATAACAACCGATTTGTCCTACGTGTGGTTTTTTCACTTAATATTAATATACTTATGTTAATCCGCTATCGAAATGGGGAATTACTTTTGGACTCGCGAACAGGCCAGTACCCGAGCAATGACTCACTCTGGGGCTGTCCCCAATTTTCACGAGCTCAAGAGCTCAACCGGGTTTGAGATTTTAACCTATTTAATTGATTCCTACGGTTTGTATCGCCGAACTCAATTTCTCATGGAGAAGTCATTTTAGTATTGCGAGCCGCTCGTCACCGCTGCAAAGCGATGGTGCTTGTGTAGGAGTGAGACCCTCCTAATCTGACGACCCAAGCGTCTATGCGAATCCAAATGCGGCAGTTTAAGCCCTTCCACGTCCTCTGTCACTACACACAATTTGTATAATTATATAATACGAATATATTATTTCAAGCGGGACAGAACTTATTTTAATTAGTTAATACTCGATTAAACGATAAAATTTTAGGCGGCGACGACTCGTAAGCCATCGGCAGCGGGTCTAAATTAAGCAAACATGTTCCAGAAAACATCGAAATAATAAATGCTAAGCAATTATATAATTCCTAATAGAAACTTAGTTAAAATTTGTTGTTCTTGGATGACAATACGGATTTGTATAGCCAGATCCAACGGTCGTTTCGACCATGAGGAAGTCTCCTTCCCAAAAGTAGCGTACACGAGTCTAGGATTTGAACTCGACTGCTCAAGCCGACTATGGGGGGAATACGAAGAAGGGAAATAGGGCTCTCGGGTGAGCCCATCCAGGTTTACAGTAGGAAAATCGAATGTTTCCGAGGCCTCCAACGGGTTGGAGTTGTTTTCTCGGGACCAATGCGCTAAATTTTTGCATCCCGTTCAATGTGGGAACAGGACGATAGGTGACATGCTCATAGGGGTAATTTACCCAAGGTGGGCACAGATGATTCATACCGGGGCAAAATTACACCCTGCTGTGATTGTCTGGGAAATTTTACTTTATGTTTATATTGATTAATATTAAGTCTTTATATTTATATTGATTAATATTAAGCAACTAACAAAATAATTATTTCTAACTCATCCCAATACCTAAATTTCGAGACGAGACCCAGCTATTCCGTAACAAGTCTGTGGATTTCGACTGGATTTGTATGGGACCAGTCTCTTTGGAAACACCGAAAAGTTTTACGACATAAAAGTCTGGCCCACTCCTACCAATTTTAATCCGGTCCGGAGTTATTGGCCGGAACAGCGAAGACCTGCAATTCCGAGGATCAAAATTGACACCATAAAGGTTGTTTTATTAAAATTTTATCCTTTTCCCAGCGAGAATGAACTCTGAGGAATTTGATATTTTGTACTTCGTACTTTTAAATCTCATATTTTTGTGAAATTTGCTGTTCGGTGCACGTCGAACAACCAATACTCAAAAGGTCTGTTCAATGGTAGAGGCAGTCGGGATGGGTTAGCTGGGGTACCAATTTTCCTCACCTTCCACCTAAGCTAACTCTTTCCTATCACATACGGTCATGTCATATTTTCACAGTTGACGCAAGTCACAAAGTCAAATGCTGCAAGCATAATACCTCGCCAAACCCGGCCGGCAGTATACGTATATCAGGGAATAATCGGAACCGGAACTGTCCATTTAAACCAGATCCGGAACATGGTATTCGAAACATATATACAGTAAAACAGATAGACGAAATGAGGCACTGTGGATTTAAAACGTATTAAAAATTTACCTTAAACTTAATGCTTTGCTGTGACAATATTGCCTCTGACTTTGAAGAAACCGAGGGAGCTAAAAAATTTTATTTGTCGACCAAAATGTCGGTTACTTTGGAACCCCAGTGGATAATTGTGTTGCTTGTGTTGGATCTTGATCATTGTTTATATATAACCCGTGATTGGACCACGAATAAAGCAAAAAATGTGGACAATTTTACACAACTTTTGAATCGGAATTCAGTCTCCGGTATGGTTTATGCCTTTGTCGGAACCGCAGCCGAAACAGAGTTTCGCCAGAACCAGAATTCACGTATATACATAACAATATTCCAGTACAACATTTGAATGAATGACAGCAAGAGGGGTTAATGTAATCTGATTGGACCTAGGTCCTTTCCAGCACCCCGAATCTGTTTGAAAAAGTCTAAAATCTTATTCTATTCCAGAAACCTATTAATTGGGTCAATTTTAATTGATGGCCTTGGGAGCTATCCAAAATTCCATACCCAAAGAATTTCAATCTTAAATCTCTTAATTTACTGCATTCAAAAGTCAAGTGTTTTGCAGTCTCCAAATCTTTACCACCCTTTCTACAGTTATCATTATCTTCATTCTTCAGAGTTTTCAAATGTTTCATAAAATTGTCTTGTCCAGTAAGAAATTGCATGACGATTCTCATTCGGTCTTTATTCAATTTCCATAAAATAATGGATTCCTTTTATCAATTTCTTTAAAGAAACATCTAGTCTGCAAGCAATTGTTTCCATCGAGCCACTTTGACTGATGGTCCCTATATGAACAATCCTTTAAGAAAGTGTTAACAATTGTATTACTTGTAGCAATACAAGGTTCGGGACTCATAAACGCATTGTCCGATCCCTTCTTAGCCAGCCTATCAGCCGTTTCATTCCCAAACAATCCACAATGTCCTTTAATCCAACCTAGATTCAAGTTGTTCCTTTTACTAACTCTATTAAGATGCTTTATGCATTCTAACATGCACCAAGATATGATTCGGGAATTATCTAATGCCTTAAGTGAAACTTGACTATCGCTAAAAATAGCGATACTTCTTTTCCTAAATTTTTAATTTTTCTTTTAGAATTTCTGCGCATATGCATATAATAGTAACCTCTGCCTGAAAAACAGCTGCATATCTACCAAATGGGATGAATAGTGATGCTTTATTTGGAATAAAGACACCCCCACCACACCTTTCATTGCCCATATTAATCGCCGATCCGTCCGTGTAACATACTATTTCAGTACTTTCCACAGAGTCGACACTAAAGTAATTAAAAAACCAGAATTGGTTATTCCTAGTTGCTACAACACTATATGAAGGCATGCTCAGAAGGGGACCATATTTGACAGCTTCCTCCGCTATCGTCGGTTGCCCACGTCCTTTAATCACATAATCACTTTAAAGACCCATATATTTGAGTATTCCTTCAACGCCAATTCTCTAGCCAGTACATCAATGGGTATGATATTCAACACCGCTTGAATTCCATCAAGCGGAGTCGTTCTAAAAGCACCCGTAAGCATGCAACAGGCTAATCTTTGAACCTTTTTAAGAAAGCCGGTATATGACACCAGATGTAATCTGTGCCACCAGCAAACCACGCCATACATCAGTGACGGCATAACCACAGATTGATACAAAAAATTTGTTATACCTGGTTTCACCCCCCAATTACAGCATGCAAATCTTTCAAGTGAGAACAAAAGCCTGATGGCTTTATACTTTTCAATCAAGTTTGGCCTCTAGCTTAATTTGTTCTCTAATATTAGACCCAAATATTTAACTTCATTCGAAAGCGGTAGAGCCGTGCCACCAATCATCAACTGCCTACACCCAATTATACTCCTTTTCCTTGTGAAAATGACACTTTTACTTTTGTTGCATTCACAGCTCGTCCTCTACTCTCACACCAATGAAATATCCTATTTAAGGTATTCTGGAGTCTATTACAAACAGCTTGTAGAAAGGTCGCAGACCCCATTATTGCCAAATCATCAGAGTACCCCACACATATAGCCATGTTACTGATGATGATTTGCAAGAGTTCATGAACCACCAAACTCCACAGAAGTGGAGATAGCACGCCTCCTTGGGGAAATCCTCGGGAAGCTTTTACAGTACATCTAGCCACCCCAAATTCAGCTGTTATACTGCTCGTTGAAAGCAATTCTGATAGCCAATACTTGACACACATTGCAATTGGCCAATTCTCTAGACTGTCAAGGATAAAAGAAACCCTAGTACAGTCGAAGGCACTACATGTGTCCAGAAACACTGCAACTGAGTATTTGCCAATGTTCATTTGACGTTCAATCCAAGATGTCGTAAACTGAAGAGCCGAAATGGTACTTCTGCCTGGTCTGTAGGCATGCTGATTTTCATGTAGGGTAACCCCCTTTAAAACTTCATCTCTTATATAACTGTTTAGAATCTTTTCCAATGCTTTCAACAGAAACAACGATAGGCTTATCGGACAATGCGACTTACAGTCAGTATAATCGTCTTTGCCTGGTTTCGGAATAAAAGTCATTTTGGTTTGTCTCCAAGAGTCAGGCATACAGCCTAGTCGGAGACACGATCTATAAATAATTACCAAAATATCCACTATCTGCTCAATGCAAATCTGCAGCAGAATCAGATAAATCATATCCGGACCCGGTGCTTTATAAGCACCAAAGCTTCTTACTGATTCAATCACCTTCTTTTGATTAATCATATTATCGATTAATCCACGTCGAATCTACTGGTTCTAATAAGCCTATTCCTTTCAACGAAGTTGACCCCATCAACAACCTCACACCCTGGTACGTGAGTACACATTATTACTTCCAAAGCCTCTTCATCGCTATCAACAAAAAATCCATTTCCGTCTCTGATCCTCCCCAACACATTCCGATTATTCTTTTTCATAATCTTGGTTATTCTGTTGCTTTCCGGAACCGAATGAATCGATTCACAGAATTTCCTCCATGTTTCCAATTTTCTATCTTTAATCAGGCACTTATACTGATTTTGCAACATCCTATATTTCTTCCACGTTCTTAAGTTCCCACATTTAACCGCCATTATGTAAAGTTTCCTGACATTTTTTAGTACTTGCTAACTTCTCAATTCACCATCTATTCCGATTCGCCCGATTAGATTTCATCGGACGATTCTCTTCCGCCGTATTATAAGGGTGCTAGTTAATTTGGTCACAGTAATACGTATCTATGTCATCTTTAATATTACACTGAACCCATTCTTCAGCATTTATAATCTCCTCCACTTTGATTTTATATGAATTCCAATTTAATTTCCTAATGTTGAGCTCAGGTTTTCGAGTTTTAACAGAATTTACATCCACTATGTACCGAATAAACGTGTGATCCGATCCAGAATATTCTGTTAACACTTCCCAACTATAGATATATTGTTCAATTAACGTATTAGTTAACTTCTCGTCTATTGCGAATCACAAAGGTTGGGTCTTTACCCCGATTAACAATCCAAAGATTGATAGTAAAGAAAATGCCGCCCAGTTGTTTACCTCTTCTATTTGTGTTGCTACTACCCCAAATCATGTTGTGAGCATTAGCGTCGCAGCCTATTGTCAATTCTATTGCCTTATTTTCGCAAAAACTTGCTAAATCCTTCAGGTTTTTCCCGGCAGCCCCTCTCTCGCATCATAGGGTAAGTACATAGATGCAAGGTAAAGGACCCGCGTTCCGCCATTGATTTTGAAACAAAATTTTTGTTGCAGCAGAATCACCGTCTGAAAACTGGTTAATAAAACTGGCAATAGGCTCTTCAGAAGCACATATAGCAGTTCTAATTTTAGTTTTTGTACTAACACTATAGAAAAACTGACTTTTTACGCCCTCAATTTTGGCCGGAGCACCCCCATGAGAAGCGGCTCCTGAATCACTGCAATGAACGAGCCTGGTGCCAATCTAATTTTCGATTCTACTTCAATTTTGCCTATCCTAGAATGCTGGCAGTTAATCTGATATATGGTCAGGGGAGCTTCATCATGATGAGCTCCACCTGCCATCATCCGGTCATAATTAGCAGTCCTAACCACTCGGTCCACACTCGTTTTGTCAGGTTTATCCGACGGCCGGACTACATATCCTTCCTTAAGTCTAGTTTTAGTTGGGTTTCGTCTATCGAGCTGAACGCCCCACAACATAATCAATTAACTATTGGTGGCTGGGACCAGCGGGACGATCCTCCGAACCGGAATCCAGAGAGCCATCCTGTCCCGAGCTAACACTGATTTCGGGGTCAAAGAACTGGATGTAAGTCATTTCATATCTTAATCTGTTCCCTTTAGCCCGAATGAGCTCCCGAATTTCGGGAGCCACCCTGAACCCAAAGAGACAACCATGCTGTAAGTTCTTTGAGAAGTGGAGAACCCAGTCTTGAACATTAAGCATTAACATTAAAACGTGTGACTGGGTAAGTGAATGTGCCATTTCACATTAAGCTTAGAGTGTATACCTCATCATTTAAAGATATAATAACTGATAATTATTGTAACTGGTAATAATTGGTAACTGGTAAATGGAACACCTCACATCACTTAGGCAAAACGCTCCCAGGCTCACTAAATTAGTCTCTGAGTCGACATCCAACTTTTTATTACACGAATACAACAGGAATAACGCTGAAGATGTCCATATACTCCACACAAATGTATTCCAGAATCACTTTGAGCTCCTTAAGATATTTCAATAGCTCACTTTCGACGTTTTCTTGGTTTATTGGTTGATATAACTGTTTTTTTGCGCGGTCGGTCAATACAAAGAAAATGTCTTCCAATATCCACTGCAGAAATGCAAAATAGTAATATTCAATATCGTTGAATGTAAACTGAGTAATTTTTATCGTTACTGAGTGCAGCGCCAGCTACTAGTTAATACATATGATATGTACTGGCACTTGTTACTGTAATGGAAAACTATGTTGAATGCATTCTAAAATACACAACTGCCACAAGTTTTGACCATCTCCAAATATAGTAGACAAAAGCATGATTGTTACCGGATTCTTCGTCTGACCAACAACTGTCACAAACGAATCAATCATTTTCACAGCAATGCCACCTTCAACCAATCGCTGAGCTTGTGCGTTTAATTCCCGAGAAAATTCTAACTCCAATTCGGACATGCCGGTGGTAAATGAGGTACCGGGGCGCTGTCGTACATCAATGAATCGACTCAACTTCGATGGAGTTGGCAGAGGATCTTCAAAGTTTCCGGCAGGAATAGAGTCAAAAAGCTGTCGTTTTCGCTGCTCCCAGTCAGAAAGGGCTAGATCCCACTGACGTTGTTCAATTGCGCTAAATGTTCGCTGAACAGATTCGTCAATAATAGACATCAATGCACTTTCACGTTGATTACGAAGGTAAGTTTCTAGATCAGTGTCCTCGTCGGCTACAGACGGCGGTTCGATATCACCAGTAGTGCCAGCTTGGGCTGCGAGGCTTAAGCCAGTGAGACTCAGACTTCCGTGACCTAACGCAGCTCTGAAATTAATAAAAAACGGGTCTTACAGAAAACCAATACAATCATCGATCATGTTCACATTGTTTGAAAGAGCATAAAGAATATTTTATTTCGTTATAACATACGCTTTTTTCACCGTAGCGCACAAAAGAATTTTAGATTTCTACCGTATCTCTATACGAACAAATATTGCACTGAGCTACAAAAATGTCGTGGTCACAAATCCAATACATTCAATTCAAAGTCTTGATCGAACAGTCTGAAAAGCCGACCAAACCATATACCGTAAAAACAAAGACAAAGTTCATTATAAATAGTAACCTTGCATCATGTCATTATTATTAAGGCACGGCAGGTATTACTGAAAATATCGGTCGTTCGGATACTAGAAGGCAAATATATATTGGCTACGCAGCTGATCACTATGCAACGGTTTGTGACAAGTCCTAAAATTGTTACCCTTATGAGACTCAACATGTAGACCAATTTGCGCTCACATGTGTGGGCTTTGAGGATATGACAAAATGGTATATTTGGTGTTGAAAGCCTGGGATGAATCCCACAAAAACATCAAGAAGAAAATTGAATTAAGTATTGTAGAATCACAAAATCAAAACATGCAATTTGTTATTCAGAAAAGGACATACAATGGCCAGTAAACTGTGCACCAGCAGTGCTTTAGTTTTTAAATACATGCCTATATAGCAATAGAGGTATTCCAAACCCGAACCCTTCTTATATATTAATACCAGGGAAAATAAAAAAATTTTAAAATCTTTTCAAAAGTTATTGGGCTTATTACCGACAGCTGCAGGTTCTAAAACGTTGATGTTTGTGTTTTATGAAGACAGTTGGTTGTGAAAACCGCCATGCTGTGCTGTACCAGTTTTCCGTTTTAAGTACGTATATAATTGCCGGATTCTTTAAATCAGACAGCGCTGAATAACGATGAAAAAAGATAAACTTAATGTCATAATGTACGATTCATTGAATGTGACATACCCGCGCTGGCTTCTCCAACCTACTAAAGTTATACTTACGGGATCCACATTTCGTAACTGGGGAGCTGAAAATACACCTTACCTAGAGTACGATTCCTCAAGTTTATCTTAGGGAGGATGCGTCCAGTTAAACTGTGAAGCCAAAAAGCATTGTAATTTATACAACACATCAAATATGTGTAATTTACCGATTGACAGCAATTATGGACATGTGACAAAAGAGGTTTAAGCTATTTTGGCCCGGAAGGGAAAAATTTCGACATTTTTAGCCAAAATAATGTAAAATTCACATATTTTCATCCCAACAAATATCCGAAAATCTCAAAGCCATGCATGGAAGAACCCGAGGAACCTGGAGGTAGTCCGATATAATTAGGGAGCCTTTTCTATCGGGAAAAGCCAGCCTAATTAATGCATAAACAGAGGAGAACAAATTCAGTCAAGAAATCATGTGTTATATGTCGTAAGGCTGTCTATTTTGGTAGCACTCTATTTCAAGTTAAAGTCTCTTACGCCGTTAAATCCACTGCGTTTGTCGACATAATCTTCTGGTGCAACGATTCGCCAGCTTTCACAACCTATAATTAAAAATAGTTATATTTTATACCAACGCAAATTGTGCGCCAGTAAATACCAAAATCACCTTTTTATAATTTACTTTGGCACAACAAATACTGCTCAAGTGACTTTGTCTGAATTCCTAGATACAACATAAATACAGTCAAACTGCCACTGATATTCCTAGTCAGAAAACAAAGTGTTTACTGTTTGTAACCGCGGTAAAATATAAATCAGAAATTTGCCGCTTTTCGTATGTGTTAAACTATGCATGAGTAAACTTAAGCTGCGACGCTTACCGAACTTCTTTGTCAAAAGCAAATGAGATTCCGTTGTTCACTGAATACAAAATTATTAATACAGTATAGTAAACAGAAAGGCTTTCATCTAGCCTGCGCAAAGGCTTTCAATCATCATTTCACATCTGTTTTTCGGAAAATATTGAAACTGGCCCTTCTACTGATCGACGTAACATAGAGCTCCTATATATCTTACATAAACTTTGATGTGTAATGTGTACAATATTTGTTCGCCTGAAAAGTTCAGTTGTCGCCCGGACCGGATAACATTCCCAAATGTATTTTGTAATTCTCAGCAGCTGTTTTGGCAGCCCCATTGTGTAAACTGTTTGACTTAATTTTCTGTACTAAACTATTTCCGTGTGACTGATCTATTGGCCACGTTTTCCCGGTCTTGAAAAAGAGTTTCCGTCACGATGTGAATAATTATAGACCGATTAGCCTGACTTCAATTGTCTGCAAACTTATGGAAAAGATGATACACAAACAAATTATGTCATATGTCGTTCACAATAATCCTTTTCATTCAAGTCAACTTGGCTTTACCTCAGCCCGTTCGGCAGCGTTGGAGTTCTCAAACTTTTTGAAATTTGTGACATCTGTAGATAAAAATGAGCTTGGATGTATAAAAGGCTTTTGATAAGGTATCCCGTACTCACCGGCTCATTAAGTTATCTGGTTATGGTATAACTGGCCATCTGCGTAGTTTCATTGAAAACTTTCTAACTTTTCAAACCCAGCGTGTAGCTATTGGGGATAAACTGCCCGATTCGATTCCTGTTCGTAGCGGCGTTCCACAAGGAACAGTCTTGGCATCAACTTTGTTCCTGTTTTATATCGACGACTTGATAAATATGTAAACTGTTTTGTGGGAAAGTTTGCAGATGATATCGGTAAATCCATTATACGTAAATTTTATGATCATGATACGGCCAATTTCAAACGTGACATTTCGATGCAAGTAAAGGAGCGGTTGACATTTTTTAAGCTTCAACTCGGAAAAACGCCAGGTAATATGTTTCGGTTTCGATAGTCCATGTAATACGTAGTTTTTAAATAATTACGCCATAGAAATTATGCGTATGTTTAACGATTTGGGCGTGGTAACTACCAGTGATCTGAAACCATCACACGTAGCGTCTACTGTGAAATCCGCTCTTAAATCTCTGCATTCTATGTTGCGTGTGTTTAACCCAATTTCGAAATCAGTGTTTTTGCCAGTATTGAAAAGCTTCTTTCGTTCTTCACTAGAACATTGCTCGGAGGCGTAGAATCAGCATCTGGTCTGCGAGTTCAACTTGATAGAAAATGTACAGCGCTTTGCGACGAAGCGGTTAAATGGTTTGCGGGAATTATCCTACCAAGATCGTCTTAAGCGACTTGGTTTGCAAAAATTATCGACCCGCAGACTACGTCAGGCCTTAACTTTACTGTATAGACTTTTCAACAACCAAGTTGAAGCTGACCCAGCTCAGAGCCATAGTAAAACTGTGGCCCCGTAGAGAGGCAAGATAAGCATGTATTTGGCCCGTTTTGTGATCATAAGAATAAGATGAACAATTCCTCCAGGGTTAAAATGAACACATCCTACGGCAATTAAATATATATCCTAGGTAGCGGGACACGGGAGACTATTTCCCCTAACGTTCAAACCCCCTAAAACCATATTTACTTCGCCAAAGCGCGCGAATTAAGGTTAAATCGCAAAAATTCGGCGGGGGGGGAGGTTTACACCGCTGAGTACGCCCCCCCCCCGCCAAAAGCATACCCCTGAGCCGACGGACTTGCGACACCTATGCTACGTATGATGTAACATCTCCTATTGACTTTTCATGGTTTTATAACAATTCGCGTACGATATACCAACAATTACCCATATATCAGAATAAGCAATTATGTATATACACATGTATAATGTATGTACACATAAACACATTGAAAACAGCACATACCTGAGAAAGATTCCTATCCAGTCGCGACACTGACGCATCTTTGGTGGCAGTAGCATCGGATATTGTACTATTATTCAACTTCTCAGCTCTTTCTAGGAGATTGTTCAGATCGGTACCAGGCATGTTAAGAATATATATTTTTCAACGTACGAATATGTAATTATGTCCAATGTTTTACGATGTTAACTGTCAAATTACATAAACATACTACCGACACAAAGAGGCAATTCAGAGAACTGGTAATGTTTCTTGAATTATTTTCCCAATCATCTAACATAAATAGATAAAATTAAGGTAGGACGAACAAGATAATTGTGTGTACACAAGACTGCCCGTTACACGAACATGCTGTACCTAATTCGATCCCATATTTGAAACAATTCCGGCTTGAACAGACGGATTCAACACATATGAGTATTTTGAAAAATTCAACCTTAGATGCTAAGGATTAACTTCCTAAGCACATATGTTTTGCTTAAGTGGTTGCTGCTTAAAAATCCCGCTAAATATCGGGTTAATTCGTGTATTTCCAAACTGTACTACATAGAGGCAGTACCAACTTAAAAGGAGATGGGATTTCGTATGGTCCAGCACGTACACACAAGTAAAGCTAAAACGTAAACCTAAAACACAGTTGTTATGCTTCTTAAATTCCTGTTTTATTTTCAACGATTTAATGACCAATAGTTATAAAGCATATTGAAGGCCATGTAAGTACATTCATATCATATCTTTATATATAGCAAAAAATGGGAATAAAAGCCAAATAATCTTGTCAGCCCTATCTGCGATACACCTAGTCCAATAAGACTGGAAGCGCTAAATTTAGCATCATATCACCGGTCATATTAACATTAAAACTCGTCAATACATTCGAATGACCAATGTATTAACCACAGCTCACCAAACCGTAACCCAAGACTCGTGACGCTCCCCACTGGAGAATACGTTTCCGCAGAAGAGTCTTCGGTCCTACAGAAAAGGCATTCACAGAAATCCTAGGCGCAGCCACTCTAAGCCGGAATCATTCACCGATATTGAGGAGCCCACGGCCATGGAATGCTGAGGGCCCCTTCCCCAAAAAACGATTTACCTCACAAAGATCATTAACCCTCTAAATCCGGATGTATCTTTGACGATACAAACTTATTTCAGATGTTATATTACTTTAACATACACAATCACGTGCCATTTTTTAATTGAAATATCAACAGGCACTAAATTTATTTTTTCCTGGCTAGTTTTTGGCTCTTATTCTGCGACGTGAGTAGCTACAGTTGTTGTTGAAACGAAACATACAGCCACCTGCTCAATTGCTGAGATGGACAGAGGGTAGGTTATACTTCATTTTTTAGTATCTTCCTCAATCTGAAGCGTTTATTACTAACAGTGTGGAATTAGAGACTTGTTTCTATATTTAGATACTTTGTATTCGCAGAAAAAGTGCTGTTTTGACATGAAACAGAAATCCAAACAAAGATGTATCATTGAAGATACATCCGGAATTTGTCATATATGAAATATGTTTACTTCCGTTTGTTTACAAATAGTGTCTGGTATTGGGTGAACATCAGTTTGTTGTACATAACGCATCCCAACTTGCATCTTGAATGATACAACGGGAATTTATGCTTTGGTTACAGCCTGTACGCTGGCGGGTTATTATGTCAGAGGCAAATGGTCCACTGCTGAAGGACGAGTTCTCTTTGAACAGCTGAGAATGTGGTTGGTCCCATGCCTACCCAAATTTTTCTAGGAGGGCCGATCGGCATCGAAGTACATTTTCTGCTCTTCAGGGGTAAGAGTGATGGGTTGGGGTGTTAGGCGTGTAAGCACTGCCTACCTACACCCCGCCGGCATATATGTGACAGCCAAATACATCAAATACACGGCAAATACGAATATTTTGAATAACTGTGTAATGACAGCGAAGATTACACATTTTATGCATGAAAAGTACAGACTATTTATGAATCTAGCGGCCGTAAAATACACATTTATTACTATAATATAAGATAAAGATATTTGATCTAGCTGGGCTGTCTCTATCTGAACCAGGGCCACATCCTCAAAATGCTCCACTGCATAACGAATTTTTGTCAAGATACGTCGCTCTCCCTAATTATCTTTCCATACATTATTATTTCTAGAAAGAAACATTTCCGCCAGACATTCACCTTGGAAGATGTGATCGCAATGGTTACGGGATCGGACTCTGAGTTTTCTGACCTTGAAGATGAGTTCACGGAGGATCGAGTTGAAAAGACAATTGATCATGTCGACGGCCTCGAGCCTGAAGATTCGGATCACGAGCTAACGTTCGCAGAAATGGAACCCGTGCCAGTCGATGACGTAATTATGGAAGACAACACAACGGCATCAGTTTCACTGAAGTCGCACCCTGCAAGCGCGGTCCCCGACGACAGTGGCAAAGGGCACCCAGAAATAGAATCGGAACGTGCTACGCATAGCTGTAAAAAGCGAAACAAACGTCGATGGCGAAGGGCGCGAGCTTCCGTATTCAGAGAAGAGCGATTTCCGTACCAGTGTTCGGAGCCTCCTCCACTAGAATTACAGCGTCCGATTGACTATTTTCGAATGTTCGTCACCAAATATATGTTAGCGAATGTTGCATTACAAACTGGCGTCTACTACTTCCAAGTAAAGCAGCAAGAGATAAGTGTTACGGCTGAAGACATCGAGTGCTTCGTTGCTATAATTTTGCGCATGGGAATCTTGGAACTGCCATCAGTCCGTGACTATTTCTCGAAAACAATGCGAATGTCGTATATCGCCGACTACATTTCTCGAGACCGATTGTTTATGCTACTACGATATCTGCATTTCGTAGACAATGATACAGATCAGCAAGTCGATCGCAAGTCTGATCGTATGTGGAAACTGCGCCCGTGGATTAACCGGCTCCGCGTCAATTTTATGGCAGTGTCCCCGGAGGAATACAACGCTGTCGACGAAGTCATGGTTGCTTTTCATGAAAAATCTATTGTAAAACAGTACATGCCTGGAAAGCCTGTCAAGTTTGGATTCAAACTGTGGGGAAGAGCGGGTCTTGACGGCTTCATGTACGATTTTGACGTGTACCAGGGAGGTGGTCGTGATATACACGACCTTGGCTTGGGCCCCGGTGTCGTTTTGAAATTGACGAAGGATCTTCCGGTAAACAAAGGGTACAAGGTGGTCGCAGACAATTTCTTTACCAGTTGTGATTTGGTCGACGAAATGTCGCGAATGGGATTTGGATATCTTGGCACTATTAGATCAAATAGGGTTGCCGGAGCAGAATTGTTGACTGAAAAAGAACTGAAAAAGAGTGGGCGTGGTGCCGCTGATATGATGGAAAATGCCGAAAATGGTCAAGTGCTGGTTCGTTGGTATGACAACCGGGCCGTCACTTTGGCGTCAAACTATTCCGAAATCGAACCGCGTGATGAAGTTGACCGCTTCGATCACAAAAAGAAAGAAGTTGTTAAAGTTTCGCGACCAAGCTGTGTCGCGACATATAATAAATACATGGGCGGCATCGACCAGCACAACTATTTAGTTAGCCTCTACAAGGCAACGATACGGTCACGCCGTTGGTACACTTACATATTTCGCCACACTATTCAAATGTCGGTCGTAAACGCGTGGTTGCTTTATAAGCGGCAGCGAAATCAGTTGGCGGCAAACGGCGCTTCAATGGATTCCGTATTGTCGTTGAAGGAGTTCATCTGGTCAGTGACGACGGCCATTTTGCAGACAGGAAAGAAGCGTGGCAGACCAGCAAGCAGCGATATTGCCGGCCCGTCGAAAGTTGGCATTCGCAGGTTGAGTGTAGTGTTTTGTATTACTTGTTTTCAGCATAACTTGTGTTATATTGTGCCGTTGGAAAATTCCATATTATTTTTCATTCATAAAATTTACAAAATTTTATAAAAATTTAAATAATTATAAAATCCAACAATAAAAATTTCTCTAAAAATCCAAAAATTTTCTATTCTTACTTGTCACTTATTTTTATTTTGTCATGATTCTTGTCATTCGATTTTTGATCACAATAATTATACGTGTACTGCCATAATAGCGTTGGGTTTCCAAATAATTGGAGCTTTCATTTATATATTTGATGTCATTTGTATTATTAATTGCCGTTACTCGTTATTAATACTTGTTATGCGTGTATTATTATTACTTAACTCAACTCAACTCAACTCAAAAAGTTTATTAAAGGTAAACACTGTTAAACATCAAATTATGAATATAAATAATATATATTATACAGAAACAAACCATATGAAATACAAGATTAACAGTATACATCCATCAATAAACAGTAAAAGATGAATGGGGTAAACCACTTATCTTCATCTATCTTAAATCATGCTACGATTAAACTGAATGAAAGATGTAAAATTTAATTCATTAATAATTGTTTTAAACCGCGTAATATTCATAGCTAGGACAACAGGTTTTCCGCGCCAAGTAACTGGCAAGTTATTCCAAATAGGTTTAATGCGATTGAAAAATGAATGTTTCAGTGACTCTAATCTATAATGACCTATGTCTATCTTAGCGTTGTGTCCTCTGGTCCTATTTTCTGATGAAAAAGACCAGAACATATCTTTGTCTAAGTCAATCTCATTATGAAAAATTTTATAGCATGTATACAAATCTATATGTATTCTTCTAAGTTCCAGCGAATGCAGTTTCAGATAGTTAAGTCTTTCGACATATGATGTCGACGGAAGATTAAATTTATGAAATAATCTGCGAGTAAAATATCTTTGTACTTTTTCAAGTGTATCAATATCTCCTAACATATATGGAGACCAGACGGGTGAGCAATACTCTAGAATGGGTAGTACATACGATTTATACACACATATAAGCTCAGATATAGTTAAGACATGAAAACATTTAAACATTAATGAAATAAAGATCTTAGCTTTACGCGCGATATTTCGGCAGTGGTCAGAAAACTTCATATCGTTGCAAAAAAGAACACCCAAGTCATTAAACCGTGTAACTTCTTCCAAAACAAAACCGTTTAGTGTATAGTAATAGGAAAAATTGTTCTTTCCAATATACATTACTTTGCATTTTTCATAGGATATAGTTAATTGCCAAGTTTCCGCGTACTGAAAAAGCTGTGAAAGAGTTTCTTGTAATAAAATTTTTGCTGAAATTGGCCTATATTTGGGTACCGGAACAAAAAGTTTTAGATCATCAGCAAACAGTTTGCAATGTACTCCAGAATATAATACGTTAGAAATATCATTAATGTAAATAGTGAACAAAAGAGGTCCCAAGACAGAGCCTTGGGGCACTCCTGAAACCACAGAGCAATAGCTAGAAAATACAGAATCAATTTTAACTCTTTGTTTCCTATTTTTTAAGAATGAAGCTATCCACAATAACAACTTGCCTTTAATACCATAGCTTTGCACTTTTGATAAAAGTTTGCTATGAACTACTGTATCAAAAGCTTTTGCGAAATCGATGTATATGACATCAATCCCAATAAACATATGATTATCGAGTATGTGAGCATATTCTTGTGCACAAGTTAAAAGCTGAGTACAACTAGAGCGTTTTGGAATGAACCCATGTTGAAATTCGCTAACTAAACCACTTTGCGTCAGATGATTCAAAATTCTTTTTTGAATTATTTTTTCCATAACTTTACAACAAATGCAAGTAAGTGAAATTGGTCGATAATTTTGAACTTTAGATGAAGCACCTTTTTTGAATACCGGTATTACGTCAGCTGTGCACCAGTCATCGGGTAAAATTGACTGCGAGAAGGAACACTGAAATATAAGTGAAAGAGGATATGCTACTACAAATGCTAGCTTTTTCAAAACAAACGAACAAATATTATCAGGAGAATGACTGGATTTCAAATCAAGTTTACACAAAATTAAATAAACTTCATAAACATCAAAACATACATCAGTACATAAAGATTCCGTTATAGACACAATGTTTGGACAAATATTATTATCCATAGAAAAAACAGACGAAAAATAACGGTTAAAACATTGTGATTTTAGAAGTTTGTTGTCAATTAGACTGCCAGATGAGTCGTTAATAGGTGCGACATTTCGACTCGATGAAAGCCTAGAGTTGATCAATCTATAGATTGACCCTCCAGAACGATTAATGAATTTCCGCTCACAAGACCGATTGAAATTAAATATTAATTTTGAAACAGTTTTAGCTTGTTTTTTATAACTGTTATAACGACCTGTACGTCTTCCAAAACGCCATAACATTCTTTTCTTACTTATTGCACGAAATATATATGCCGGATACGATTTGCGTTTTTTACGAATCTGTACCTTTGGAATATGTTTCTCAATTAAACGTAAAATTACAGATTTAAATTGAATCCACATATCATTAACATCCATATTAGAATTGAAAACAATATCCCAATTAATTAATGACAGTACATTAGAAATAGCATTATAATTTCCATGTTTGTAATTAAATACACTGTATGAATTTACATCAGGTAAACGAAAACCACATATCGTAAATACAACAGAACAATGATCACTGGTAGAAAAGTTTTCAACAACATTAATAGACAAAACATCGAGTTGCTGATTTGTTAAGACTAAATCAAGGATCGCATTTTCCCGCGTAGGGGAATGAACTAATTGAACTAGACCATTTAAGGCAATCATTTCATTAAAAGTAATGTATATTTCCGAATCTGGGAAGGTTAGATACGACCAATTGTACAAAGGCATGTTGAAATCGCCAACAATTGTGTATACTCCGGCATCATTGCACAAATCGGTTATGCAATTTTTAAGCAAATTCATATAATCAACTGCGTGTGTAGGTGACCTATATACACAAACTAACCTATGGACATTTTGAACATAAATATCGACAGCAATAAGTTCTAAGCAACTAAAAGCGTTGGATATCACAACCTCGGTGCATTTTATAGCATTTTTGATTAGTATTAGAACTCCGCCGCCTCTACCAAAGGAACGATCTTTTCGAAAAATACTGTACTTACTGTTACTTATCAACGAATTTTTGAAATTTATGTCAAACCAAGTTTCAGATACACAAACAATGTCATAAACTTCCATATTTAAAAGAAACAGAAGGTCATCGATTTTATTTCGGAGACTTCTAGCATTAATTAGAATACAGTTTAAGCCAGTATGAGTAATTGATGTTCCTTTCATATTATTATTATTATTATTATTATTATTATTATTAATTCTGTTACTCTTATTGTTGCTGTTGTAACCATTACTAAAATTATTTTCATCACGGGTTTCATGATTTACCCCATATATTAGTTTTCCGGCAAGGTGTCCACAAAGTCTCTATCGCGTTGACCGTTAATTAGACGCCCAGAATCCATTTCTTTCTCACAATTTATGAACTTCACTACAGCTTCTTTTAAAACCACGTATTTGGTAGTGGTGCCGTCAGGTAAAGCCGAGTTTAATGATTCCATTCGACGATATGTGTTCGACAATTGTTTTCGCTCAGAATCAGTCATTGACCGCCTTATGAATACGTTTTTATACTTCTCAATAGATCGTAATTTTCGAGTTTCTGATAGCACCGCTCGTAAACATGAAGAACTCGCGAATTCTATCTTCAGCAACCTTGGAGCTGGTACTGGGATGTCAGCAGTTGCCTTTGGGACGAGACCCATACGAAAGACTTTCACTATTGAGACGGACGGATCAAGAGATCGACAGAGCTCTGTAGCATCCTCCAAGTCGTGCCCGGCTTCGGCCATGCCTCGAATAACTCCACAGCGACGATGTGCCTCATCCTCTTTGATTTCTTTCATATCAGAAATTGTAACCACCCTGCCTCCGGGTCCAGAATTTTTGGCCGCCATACTTGCAAATGTCGGCTTCGGAACCTCCTTCGATGGCAGGTCTGACTCATTATTTGATAGAAGTGGAGCCAATGTCGTAATCAGTTTGTCAACTTTCGCTTCGAGTCCTGACATCCTTGTTTCAGTTTCAGTAGACTGTTTTCCAACTGCTTTGGAAGATCGGAAAGCCACCAGACAGCTAGGGCAAAAGATGACAACATGGTCATTTTCTAACACCTTTGAGTTTGCAGTAAGCCCGATGCATGGAAAATGAAGCCAGCAGCAGCACTTACCGCACTGAATGCCACTGACGGACACAGCCTTCGAGCAAACGCCACATAAGTCTTCGGACGGATCTGTGCTTTCATCGGCTTTACCGGTTGCCATTTCAGGTTAAATAAAAACAATCAAAGTTTTGAATTAATATTTAATTATTAGTTACTTATTAAGTTAAATTATGTATTATAATTACTCTTTATCGCAGACTTTTGGACAGCAGCAATAAAGAGTTGTATTATTTTATTTATTTATTTATTCGTCCTGAACTATGACTAGCTACGTAACCTTTTTAAATTTAAGTTGATAATCATATATAATCAAATATACATGGAAACAATTTATCAATTTGTTTTCAGGTTGTTGTTACCCATGCCAGGACGTCATGGGCTTACTAAGGGGGTGTTGGGGCTGGTGCCTTTTTTATCACAAAATTTTTCTTTTTATTTTTCATAAAGGCCGCCCCCACGCCGCCCTGGTATTCCCTGTCGCCCTTGGCATGGCATGTGAGCGTAATGAGTACGTAAACTTATGTATATACTGTATATATAATATATATGTTATAAACTAGCTATGTATTTATCTGTCAATATATAAAATATAATAAAACTTATAAAACTATCAAAATTCACCCATACCAATAAATTTCCCAAAACCCCAAATTTTATACTTAAAAACTCCTGAAACCTAATTCTTTCTTTTAAATATTACCTTTCCCAACCCATATCCCATATTCACCCACCCTCTCCTTCTAAAACCAAAATTCTACCCAAAATCTATTTTTCTCCTTTTTCCCATTTTTCTACCAAAATCCAAACCCCTGCCTCTCACCCAAACCTCCACCAATCTCCCTAAAATTTTCATATCTTTTTCTCATAAACATACCCAATCCCATATTAAACCCCCTCCTTCCCCTTCTTCTTATTTCCTATAAATTTACCCTTTCCAAAAATATCCTTTTTCTTCCCTTATTCTCCATTTTCGAACATCTCACATTCCCTCAAAATTCAACCAACGTCCCCCATATTTTAATATCCTTTTTCCCTTACCACTCCTATTCATATATCTACTCCACCCCTTTCCTATTGCTCTATTTTTCATAAATTTCTATTTTCCAAAATTCTCATTTTTATTCAACTTTTCACATTTTTCAAACATCTCCTATTTTCTCAAATCTTAACCCCCACTCCTCAAATTCCCAATTTTAACTTCCCTCCCTACCCCCTTCAACATATTAAAATTTTACAATTTCCCTCTCTCTACTTCTCTCAAACCATACCCCAACTTTCTACCCCGTTTCTCATTTCAAATTTTTCTTTAAAATTCTCCTAAATTATATAATAAATATATATAATATATGTTATTATGTTCGCGGTGATCGCGTATAACTTTAATATGGTACGGAGTACCGTTTATGTTCGCCAGTTGGGCGTATTTCATATTGATAACTTGTCTCCATATGTTGTATTTTGGGAGATATAGTATACTGTAACAACCCGAGTTTTTATGCGGAATCTTAAATATTCAAAATCAGGCCATAGAGGCCTCAACATTCAACAGATAGCGCGCGATCGGATACCGGTGGAGCGTGATCCAGGGACTTATTGCCGTGTTGTTCATAATTGCGTTGAATAAAAATAAATACTGTATTATGTGCTATGAATGTGTTATCACGCTCCACCAGCCCGAGGTGCGCGGGGTGATTTCGCACCAAAATTGAATCAAATGTCTACTACGGAGGTATCCGATCGATCCCAGGATGCTTACATTATGAATAAAATGGATATATTATTGTGTAAGTGATTAGTATGGGCATTGGAAATCGGCACGGATGCGTAGTCGGACGGACCGGGGACAAGAGGAAAGATTTCACGATTCTATTCACAATTTGGCTTAACACTTTTGTCGATCAAGTGCCCCAGGGTCGATTCCGGTGCGCATCCGTGGACCATAACGTATATATATGTTTGCTATTTGATTCAATAATGTATACCGTGCATGTGTCCGGGGGTCAGGATGGGTCAGGGTGTTGTGCGAAACCCTCATGACAAAAAATGCGTTTTTTGGAGCTTTCTGATGTTTTGGGAACTGGGGAGATCTATTCTGACACGCCGGGAAATGGAACAGTTATTTTATCACCATTTTGTTTCATATATATTTTAAAGGGCGTTTCGAATACATAGGAATAATGACGAAATCGTTCTAGTAGGACGAAAATCTTCATTTCTCAAAGGGTGTAAGAAAATTCAAATTTTGGGTTTTTATGTATTGCAAACAAAAAGGGGGTATTAAGTTATCATTAGGGACTTGTGAGGCTTCGAAATTGCCCATTCGGGTCAACTTACTCCCAATGCGTAAGTACTTATGGACCCTCAATTCAGCGTTTAAACTCTAAAACTTTATGGCCCTAAATCACTGCGTCTCAAACCAAAACTCCCCGATTTTTGGAGCCCCGTACCTTAATTGTGCCCTATACTAACCATTTCACTGAAAATCGGGGCCACCCACCCCAACGGAACTTCACAGGACATCCATAACTCAGTCGTGACCCAAAATTTCCCTATCGTGCACGCATTAATCTGCCTCTAACGGGCCTCCTGGGGGAAACGCATTAAAATTGGGGTTCTTACCAGTAGGCGATCAGCCAGGGCATGGATATGATCCCACCTCCGGCCGCCTACTCCTTTCCGTTCATGAAATATGAACAAGAATAACACAAAAAACTAATATATTTAAAGCGCCTAAAGCGCTGATATATTTTACAATCATCGAAGACCCCGCGCCGAACAGCGCGAGGTTTTGGTTGTTTACGTTGTTGTCCGATATGAGTGCCAACAGGGCTGTACAGCTATCAGTGACCAGGGGGCTTAACAATGTATTTATCGCGACAGTGTTGCCAATGTGGCGGGTATGTCTACGGCGGCTTATTTCGTTTCTTGCCAAGTTGTCGTTTTGTTTGCCAGTGGTTGTGCGCCGATATATATATTTTTTTCTGTGCTGGTTGTGGTCGTTGTTTTAAAAGTTTGAATTTGAAACGAGCCATCTGGTTAAGGACCTAGACGATACAAATAGAAGGGGGTTTAAGTTAGGTATAAAAGAGACTGCCCGATTCCCCGATCGGAGCCAGTCGAACATAGGGCTTTAAAATTTGGCGGTTGTCGCCGCTAAGTAGGCCTCTTTCTTGTTTTCGTGCACGAGTTTTGTTTTCCAAAATTTTTCTCTGTTTCTTGCGTTTGGCGATGCCAGGGGTGGTTGCCCACCGTGCTCCCACGGTGGAGAGCCTCCCCTGGTTGTAGCTTCTTTTCAGTCATGCAGAGGGCCGCCTTTGCGGGCGTTGGAGCGTCGGAAGGATGCTCCGCGCGCCCGTAAAGGACGGCCCCGTTAAAATTCGCGAAATTACACCGATTTGTGCGAAAAATTCTATGTGCACGTGTTTCCACTGGCTCCCCGCTCCCCAGACGTTATTTCGCTGTTCTCTAGTCCGGGGAGTGTGCAAAAGTTTTACCCTAGGGCAACTCCCGTGGAGTAAAATTTCTATTCTAATGCAAAAAATTGAGTAAACGGGAATCGGTGCTTCTAAGGCAAATGAGGGTGGTCGAAATTTTGCTGTAAGGCCTAGGATCCAGTTCTCCGAGGGGCATTGAAATTGGTGCATAGGTTAAAAAGGGAAACTTTTATACTGCGACCAGTTCAGCCGAACTTCACAGGTGGTAATAGGAGTGACCCGAGGGACGTATCCGTTTGTATCCTCGGCTGACACGCGTTGTCCCCAATTGTCTGAAACCGAGCAACAGCGTCGAATCCCCATTCGTTCGCTGGTTCTTCTGTCTTTTATTAGAGTACGATGCAAACGACTGCGGACCTGAACGAGACGAAATTTTAAGAGGCTCTCTAGTTAAGCAGAGAACGAAACAGGGGCTGGAGCTGGCGGTAAACTAAAATGCACTGAGCGTCGGTAGGACGCGGGTTTTCTAACCGTGCAACTACGGGGAAGATTCAGGTCGCTACCCTCTCCCGGAGCCCTCTGGGAGTGAGTTCGAAAGTAGTCGAGTTTTTGCGGATCGCTCCAGCCTCTGTCGCGAATGCATTAAAGTTTAGGGACCTTCAGCCCTGTCTTTCATCTGGAGTTTGCGTTACATAGGGAGAAAACTTGTAAAGGTTAAATAGGTGCACTTTATGTTCCAAAATGAGCGGAACTGGGGAGTTCTTGGGAATTCGATTTTGGCTTTCATAAAATTAGTGGATTAAAGCAATCAAGCATCGTTTAGGGGTAGCGTTTTCGGAAAGACATAATATTCGGGCTATCTTACAGGATACCCAGTTTTAATACTGTTGAGATATAAATGTTGTAAATAGGTTGCAGTACGCCCCGATTGGGCAATGTTTATAATGTGTGCGCAACATAAAGGAAAATGATTCATCAGTAAAGGAGTTGAGTTGTGTACAATCTATTAAAGCAGTTCGGAATGTACTTCACTCTCTGACACCAGTAAGAACTTTGGAAATCAGCTTCAACCCAACCCCGCTTCAACCGAACCTCCTAAGGATCTCGAAACCAATTAGCTCGATGCTGCAGTGAGCCAAGCTTCCGCAACCCTGAGCCTCATCGATTTAAGCCACTGATGCCAGCTCTCCCGCATGCACCTGCTCTTCCAAAGCCCGAGCCAGTAACCCCTCTATACCCCGAATAGTCTGTATTCGTCTGCGCTATCAGGAGCGCCCCGCCGCAAACCCCGCACAACTAACCACCGCCCTGCATAGCTCGCCACCTAATATGTAACACTAGTATTTAGAATCTTGATACTCAAGGGACTGAGGCCTCCGCCTGAGTGCCCCTACGTTAACCCAAGCAATTAAAAGCTAAGGAAAATGCATCGGCTAGGCTCCTTTTTGGATTGTCGCGCGCTTACAGTCTAGGTTTCAGGATAGTTGTGCAAAGCTCTAAGATTAGAAAGGGGACAATAGTGCATAGGGACACATCATGGGGGAATCTCGTCAATGCTATACTAGGATCAGGGAACCCCGCTTAGGGGATTAAGTGGATTATGAGGGAAAGGCGAGTCAGCCTTATTACCTGTGAGCAGGCTTAGGGGTTGACTCTCCCTCGGGGGACCTTCATACCGTTAGACACGTGGGCCAATATAGGGGCCAGGCCGAACACCCTGGTTAACCCGCCGGCGGCCTGCTAAGCTAAGCGGTTCCCTTAGGTTATCGCATAGATCACCGGGGAGTCGTGGAAGCCGGGGTTGTCCGGGCACCACATGCTCAGGAGAAGAGTGGTGCAGCTGGTGATGATGTTTTCGAATTATTGGTTGGTGACCTAGCTAGGTTGGTAAACGTGTTAGTTTAGTTTGTACGGTTGTAGTGACTGGTGTGGAGAATGTGGATTGTTTTTCAAACGTTTGGAGTTTAATTTTCCGTCTTTTCGCTTAAAATTCTTCACTACAAAGAATGTTATAAAAAAGGACATAGCCATGGTTTTTTCCTTTTTTTCTTTCTTTCTTTCTTATTCGGTCCTTGCGGTTTGAAGTGGAATGTGCGAGTTGACTGTGTTTTTACCGATTTAATTCTGGTTTTCCAGTGAGTCATTTGGCGGCATTAATGTGGCGTTAATTTTCTAATTCCCTGATTAAAATCTCAATTAAACGGACTATGTTCATTGAGAAATGTGCGAAGTATTTTCGGTTTAACATCTGCAAAATAGTATATTATATAGTTGCAAGCGCTATAGCTATAACGTGTGGCTACAGTCCAGTGGTTATCGTGACGGTGTTGCTTGCTGTTTAGCGTAGGATTACGAGATAGGTCGTGTATATCGATATTCTCGAGGGTAGCCGGAGTCAAATATGAAGATTACCTGATCGACATTGGCTTGCTTCATCTGCCAAGCAAAGTGTCGTGGTGTTCGCTACCTTGGTGAACAGAGTAAAACGGAGAAGAGTGAGCGATCGATTTGGTATTATCGACATGAAATTGGAACTTGATATCTTTATTATGTACTCGTTGTTGTATTAAAAAGTATTACTTGTGGATTATAGACAAGGTGTTGTTAGTGTAAAATCCACGGAGTGCCGTAACCTGCCTCGGAATTTAAAACTCGGTAAGTGTAATTTACAATTTAAGCGTTAGAGTGAACGATTCGATAGATGGTTACAAGCTTCGACGAATAAAGCCCACTGATTTGATCGTTCCAGGCACTGTAAAGAATAGGCACTTCGTCGCGTTAACTAATAAACCTTTATCGCCATTGTGCCTGTCGTTGGTATCATTGCAAGAGAGCGTAATAAAGTTAATCGACAAGTCACAGAGTTGTTATTCGGTTAGATACCCACTGGAGTAGGAAAAGCAAGCTTGAAGTTATCATCACTTTCCTGGTACGCCAGACCACGATCTCGCGCACCCCAGTTACTAGATAAGTATATACTTGGTGGCCAGGATTGTAATTAAATTGTAACATTGGTGTGTTATAGTAGTCTCTGGGGGTCGAAGCGTCGCGTAGCACGAAAGAAACGGTCACACAAAAGAATCAAAAGCTCCGACATGGTGGCCACGACGAGGCCATTCCAATCCTGATCTAGTGAAGATCCTGTTGGTGCGTTGGCCCGATTGGTTAGTGGTGATATTTCGTGACATTTTCTTAGCGTTATTTTTGCGCGTTACAGCACGAATTGGTGAGTGTCGTAGCTGTAAACGGTGTTTTGTTTCTTTCATGATATGGATGACACAGCTGCGTATATGTCTCACGACGATACGACCCAGTGGTCTATAGGGATAGATAGCGCCAGTACGCCGTTGCCTACCGCTACTGACGACCCGACCACGTCCAGGAGTAATGCTACGTTAAGTCCGCTGGAAGCGACTTTGCGTCGATTGGAGGTAGGTTTAGTAGATTCTAGCCGCAAATACGATGAGATAACTCACAAGTATGATAAAATAACCGACTTAGTACGCGACTCTAGTCGTCAGTGCGATAAGATGCTGGTAGATACCATGGAGCGAGAACATAGATTTCAAAGTTTTGTGGTACGACAAAACAATGATTTACATGAGCAAATAGAACGACAACATAGTGATATACACGCACAAATGGATGAGATGCGGAGTAATCTTAACCAGTTGCGAGATCTAATAAGCATGGACCAGGTAGTGACTCCGACTTCTGATGGTGGAATAGACGATTCGGTTTACATGGATGCTACTGTGGTAGAAGAACATACTAGACCAAAAGCAAGATTTGACGTTAAGCCTACGGTTCCGGGATTAGATGCAATTAGGGCTGCGCCACCACAAGTGTCGGTACCATTACCTGCAGTATCAAGCTCGTATGACACTACATTTGTCCCTAGTAGGGTTTCGTCAGCACCGGTTGTCGTATCTGCGAGTGTACATGTGTCAGCCCCAGTTATAACGGTTCCAGCTTCGGTGACCGTCGTTTCGGCCAGTGTTAAGACGGCATCAACTAGTACTGCTCCTGCTGCGTGTACACAATATTGGTGTACGCCTGTTGTTGCGCCTGCCCCTGCGCCAGCACCTGCGACGGCGGCTGCTCCTGCTATGCCACCTATTGTAGTTAACGTGCCACCTCCGACGGAACCAGTTAATGTCGAATGGTACGATGGTACCACGGATTTTGTCACGTACTCTCGCCGGTTAGAAACCGAGTTCGAATTAGCAGGTGTGGAAAAGTCCAATGATAAATTTCGTACACTGCGTAAGAAGTTAACGGATGCTGCCCGAAGTTTTATTGAGTTACTAATGACTGGTCCAGACGCGCCGGAGACATATGAAGACCTAGCGCTCGAGTTGCACGAACGGTTTGCAGAAGCTAGAGAATTTGTAGACGAGGTCCAGAAGTTCCAACAAATGAGTCAAAAAAGTTCCGTAGCGGATTTCGCTGATGAGTTAGAATTACAGTGGCGCAAGCGAATTGTTCCGTTGGAACTCGGTGATAAAAACTCCGCCAATTTATTGCGCAATGCGTTTTTGCGAGGTATACGTCGTAGATTACGTTCACGCCTGATCCATGGTGATCAGTTGTCTTTCTATGAGCTGAAACGCCGAGCGGTCCACATTGAGCGCACAGAAAAATTATTATTGGGACCTGAGGACGATGGACCTTTGCCACGATACACAAATAGATCGGTACCTCCACGGTCTTGGGGACCGAGCCAAAACGCTAGTGCTAGTAATGGAACAATATCGCGAAAGAACAATGGTCGGCAGGCTCCAGTGCGCGTGAGTGGCGGAAACCACAGTAACGACGTAAGGAACACCCGAGTTGTCGAGCGAACGTCTGCGTCCTCAATTGTGCGTTATGATTGTGGTGCCACAGGGCATGTTCGCGCGCGATGTCCATATCGTGACGCACGCTTTCGTCAACAAGAACGCGGGGTGGTGAGAGAAGTCGCTCCGTGCAACGTTCGTTAAATAACGCTGAACCCCAACGCCCAAAGAATTGTGGAAGTGTCACTTATGTGGTCAACCAGGCCACTTTGCTCGGAATTGTAGTCAACGATCTGTAAATGTGGGAAAACAGTTAGCGAGTGAGTACCGACGTGGTTCTGAGGCGCGATCCGAGCCTAAAGCAGTACAGTCAGTTAGGCTGGATGCATTGGATAATCGGATATGGAACGTTATATGAATGGGTGCATGAATGATATATTGGCACACTTGAAGTTGGCTAATGTCGTAAGTCCCAATAGGAATGCGGGTGGACCCGGAATCGCGCATAATTCGCCTGAAAATTCACGTGGTCAGGTTAGGATGGAAAAAGCTTCTGAATTAGCGTTTGAAGAAAATTCGGCACTACCAAATAATACACAGGTTTCGTTGACCCAGATGGAAACGCTGGCACGTCCTGCTAAATCATGTTTCTATGTGGATGTACGAATTGACTCGTACAAATTACGCGGGTTAGTGGATACCGGAGCTCAAATGACCATCATGCTTCAAGAAGTGTACGAAAAAGGCTTCACCCGATATAAGTTAAATTCGGAAGCCCTTCAAGTATTCGCGTTCGATGGTTCCCCAGCTAGTAAGACATTGGGATGGGTCGAAGCCCTCGTACATTTTGGAGACCAGTCCAAATACGTGCAGATTCACGTTGTACCAGATATGCCGGTTGCGATTGTCATTGGGATGACATGTTACGAAAATTCGAAGCAACGATCGATTACCAAAGAATGGGAATTCTGGGTTGTGATCAACCTGTGCGTTCTGGGTCTCTGGGTCAGCGTAAGGAAGAAATGACTAAGGAGGCTGACCCAAAAGATTTGGTGTCATCTGAGAAACTGGCGAAAATGCCTATAGGAGCCTTCCACGTATGTCGTGTGTCCGTAGATGTGGAAATCCCACCAGAGTGTACAAAATTGGTGCCATGCAGCATCAATACTGCTTATTATAATGGACAGAGTGTGCTGGTGGAATCCGACGCGAGCACTCGGTTTGTACGCCCAATCATGTGCCCGAACGCCGTTGTAGAAGTCCAGGAAAATATGGTTTGGGTGCCTGTTACCAACCTGGAACCGAAGGCGTATAAGTTGAGAACGGATGACGTTATGTCACACGTTACTGAAATTGGGGACATTGTCAACAGAGTTACTTCCCCAGAAAAATCAGCGATGAGCCATATCGACTATTCGAAACAGGTTACCAATAAGACTCATATTCAGGTGAAGGAAGCTAAACGCTTATATAGAGAGTTAGCAGCGGAAATAACGTAAGATAAAGAAGCGGAATTACCAAAGGGTGTGTCCCTAAAGGAAGCGGGTGCTACCGAAACCGAAAAACGGATTTTAGCGAGGTTGTTGGAACGCAATAGCGATGTTTTCGGAAGTTCCACAACACCATTGAGTCGAACGCATGTTTTCCGACATCCTGTCGCTACTGGGGATACCAAACCTATTCAACAACGAATGCGACGTACACCTTACGTGCACCGTGAAGAAATTTCTAAACAGGTGCAGGCTATGCTGGATGATGATGCGATTCAGCCATCGATGAGCCTGTGGGCATTTCCTGTGGTTCTCGTCAAGAAAAAGACTGGAGATATGCGATTTTGTATCGATTATCGAATGCTGAACGATGTAACTAAGAAGGATAGTTTTCCGCTTCCACGAATTGATGATACCTTGAACGCCCTTAAAGGTGCTAAGTATTTCACAGCGTTAGATTTGAAATCAGGTTATTGGAAGGTAGAAATGGAACCTGAAGATGTCGAAAAAACCGCCTTTATTTGTCACGAAGGCCTAGTTGAGTTCAAGGTAATGCCTTTTGGGTTGACCAATACACCTGCCACGTTTCAAAGAATGATGCAAATCGTCTTGTCAGGTTACTTACTAGAATTTTGCCTGTGTTACATTGACGATGTCATCGTGTTCTCGCCAACGTTCGAAGAACATCTGTGGGATATCCAGTGTGTGTTTAACCGTCTTCGCGACGCAGGTTTATCAATTAAGGGCAAGAAATGTGACTTCGTACGACGGGAGGTATTGCTCTTAGGTCATGTAGTGTCGGAGAGTGGAATTGCGCCAGATCCAGCGAAAGTCCAAAAGATATTGGAGTGCGAAAGACCCCAAAACGTTACGGAAGTACGTTCATTCTTAGGGTTGATCGATCATTACCGTCAATTTATAGAAGCTTATAGTCTCATCGCTGCTCCATTGCATGAATTGACAAAAGGACCAAGTAAATTTAATTCGGTAGAGTCTCGCTGGACGGAGCAGTGCCAAATCGTTTTT
The DNA here is from genome assembly GCA_030248225.1 of Trileptium ribeirensis. Lineage (NCBI taxonomy): Eukaryota > Metazoa > Nematoda > Enoplea > Enoplida > Thoracostomopsidae > Trileptium > Trileptium ribeirensis. The sequence goes on along the minus strand of JASANE010007216.1, from coordinate 6,703 downwards.
AATAAGCTGAAAGTGGCATTGACTACAGCGCCTATTTTAGCATATCCTAACCCAGTGAAACCATTTAGGTTGTACAGCGACGCTAGTAACGAAGGTGTGGGCTTTATTTTGACCCAATGTGGCGAGGATGGAAAGGAACGAGTAATTCATTACGGTGGTAGAAAATTCCACGATGCTGAAACAAGGTATAGCGTGACGGAAAAGGAATGCTTGGCCGTAGTACGAGCTATGGTGCAATTTCGGCCATATTTATTGGGTAGTTTTACCACGATAGTAACAGATCACGCTCCCTTAGTACAGATCCTCATGAAAACTCGTTCCATCGATTTGTTAACACCACGGTTATTGCGTTTCGTAACGAGAATCCAAGAATTCGATTACGAAGTAGTGTACAAACCTGGCAGACAGCACCTTAATGCTGATGCAATGTGACGTCCGCCGATTTTGAAACCCACACCGACGAAAGAACCAGTTGATAATTCGGAAGTAGACCTGAAACAGGATAAGGAATATCTTAATGAAGCGTTAATGAAACGAGAAACAAATCTCTTGAGGATTGTGGGCATAGTTACGCAAAGCCCTAACGCAGTGAATGACGAAAACGACAAAATAAACGATCCACAACCTGGTCCAAGTGGAATGCAGATAGATGTTCCTGTACTGGAGCGGGATTTCAATGACTATTTTGCTATTGATCCGCCATGGGAGGCAGATGACATACGAAGAGCCCAATCTTTGGATCCATTTACACGAGGAATGGTGCGTTTTCTTGAAGACCAATAACTAGATCCTGAGTTAAGTGAAGATCTGCAACGACAGATCTTATTACAAGAAGATAGGTTCCATGTCCGACATGGTGTTTTGTACTACGTAAGCCGGTAACGTAGACCTGTGCGTGCGGAAGGATGTGAATTTCGTTTGGTACTACCGGAGGAATTTCGAGTAGTTGTGATGGAACAGGCTCACACGACAAAATACGCAGGTCATGTAGGTTATAACCGAGCTTTATCGAAATTTCAACGGAAGTTTTATTGGATCACAATGAAGAAAGACCTCGAAGCGTTTATTAACGCATGTGTTCCATGTGCTCGTTTCAAACCTGGTCCTAATCGTCGTGGACCTTTACAACCAATACCCGCGATGGCGCCATTTCATATGGTAGGCGTAGATGTGATAGGTCCATTACCTGTAACGCGTTCTGGGAACAAATATATAATCAACTTTATTGATTATTTTACAAAGTGGCCAGAGGCTTTCGCAACGTGAGACCAAACGGCCGTGACTATTGTTGATTTATTGCTGAACAAGATAGTACACCGACACGGAATACCGCGTATTATTTTGTCTGACCAGCCTTCACGTCTGAAGCAGCGAAGCTAGGAAGTCGAACGGTGTTTGCTACACCGTACCATCATCAGTGTAATGGTCTTGTGGAACGATGGAACCAAACGTTAATGGCTATGATAAAGCCACTTACCGAATTAGAGCCTGATAATTGGGACTCTTACGCCGACAGCGCACTTTTTGCGTACCGAACTACGGTACACGTGTCAACGGGTCAAACCCCGTTTCTCATGATGCATGGCCGTGACCCGGATTTGCCTGGAGAAAACCCGTTATTGTCCATAGCGGAAGGTGGAAGTCCAGACCAACATGTACAAAAACTGTTGAATACGTTGACTAGCACATGGAGGGAAGCTAGTAAGTCTGTACGTTTGGCCCAGGACGCCTACAAGCGATATTTTGATCGAAGAGCACGCATTCATGACTTTTTGCCTGGCGATGTAGTTTTAATGCGAAGGCCGGAGAAAATTGATTCTCGTAGGATCACCAACAAATTTCACCCAAATTTCGACCGACTATATCGAGTAGTCAAGGTACAAGGTCCTAATTTGGAAGTTATGCGTTTAGGTGATGCGCGACGCAAAAGTAAGACTTATAATAAAAGTCTGTTTAAACATTTTGATGGTGAGCCGCGCCATTATTTAGAGTATGAGCAACGCTTACGCGCGATCGAAATCGATATCGAAGAAATTGATTGGTTTTATGGTAAGTGTGGCCAAAGTTACGAAGAGGACCTTCGAACAGGTGAGGACGATGTCAATTGGAACGGATGTGACTACTGCCTCGAATGGTATCACTTTCGTTGCGTGGAATTGGAGAAGGAACCCGAAACAACGTTATGGTATTGCCCAGCGTGTGTGCGACGGTTGTGTACGTGAATGGGTAAATCGATATTTTATTTTGGGAACCTCTACTTCTATCTTTTCTATTTTCCGCTATCGAATGATGTAGACAATAAAAAACATACTGTGTTATTGGAGTAACAATAAATTCGGTTGATAAAAGCAATGATGGTTGTTACTGCTACAATTTTTGATGCAACTTGAGGTAGAATGTTAGTTCACACACGCAAGCTAGCGTTAACAAAATCGTTGGCTCCTCGACAGCATAGAGTGGGATTGATGCTGTGTGGTTCTGTTTCGATTTTTCGTGAAGATCTATAGCAGAGCATGCCCATGAAAACTTTCTAATTCCATCTGAGTAATGGAGAAGTGAAGGTGCGCGCTACGTAGATGGAGTACTAATTATGGCGTGTTCGATATGCTGGCTTTCTAATGGTGTGCGCGATAAACTGTTATAAACAATTATTACATTTTAGATTTTAGGTGATCATCGTATAGAAACGGCTATCTAAGCTACGGTACGTTGCGCATAATTAATAGCAGTAATAACAATTGTTATAATTTGCGTTATTCAACGAACTATTCTACAACGTCGACAATTACAACGTTGCTGCAACTGCTGGAATGGCGGACTCGAATTGGGATAGCGGTAGTGAAACTGGATCCTCAGAAGGTTCTGATTGGTTGTCCGACCTAGAGTTTGAACATGGGAATAACCCTCTTGAGCGTTCGCTTAACGGGATAGAAAAACAATTAACTTGGTCAGAGGGACAGCAAGGTCCACCGTGGGAGGATCGTAACCATCCAGTATGGAATTTATATGCATGGGTTAGAAATGGTGGGTCGAGAGTGGATGCACCCCGCTAGTGTAGTTGTGGTAGACGCCGTGACCAAATTGAGTCGGCGATAGGCATTATCGAGCGCTCAGCTACCAATTTAATAGCGTGTGATATCGAAAGTGTAAACATCAGCTACCGTCAACAACAGCAGTTTCGGGAAGCGTGGGAGAAATATTTGGACACGCCTGAGAAGAATCCATTTGACGTCTGCTGCCGATGGTTACCACGTAATGCGCGATTATGGGTCGATCAAAAATGGTTAGTCTATGCTGCAGATTGGCAACGCACAGCAGCAGCTACATTGCAAGTCGCCACGATCGAAGGAGTTGTCATCATTTTCGATTTAATGGCGCTTGGTACAGATATGCCTGCAGCGTTATATACGTGTATTGCATCAAATAAACGACTCAAAATATGGTGGGCGATGAATAATGATGAAGGATTTTGGAACGTGCGATATCTGCAATATAGTCAGCCGTTCCCACGTGCTAACTCAATAGATTTTCAAGCGGCGGTAGGTCGTCGATATAGTCTACGACGAGTTTCTTTCTGTTCACTGGACGTATTCGACAAGATCCGACGCCGTATGGTACGACACTATTAGGAGGAATCCGTGTGCGACAAGTAGGTCCTGGAAATTGGGTGTTGAATTTCGAAGAGTATCGCCGCTTCGTCCGATATAGTGCCCATGATGTCATGTTCATTGATGGAGCATTGTTTATCGCACATCGGCGTGGTACGCCTCCACCAATGGGACGTCACGATGTCAATCGTTTATGGCACTTGATTGAACAATTTCCGCGTATATTTCGAGCATTTACAACGGATACACGTGGTTTAACGGTGCGGATTAATCCCGACGCCGTATCAAATCGCCGTGGTTATCAAGAAAGTATCGCCGAAAAAGTGGCTCAATTCGCTAGTTATTGGCGGCGCAAAGGCCGATGGAATGTTGAAGAGCACAGCAGTCTATATCAAATTAACGACCAAGACAATGGTGAAGCTGCTTTTGTAATTGACCTTGGAGGAAACTTACATCGCGATACTGATCGATTATTTGCAGCAACGGCAGCGCAATTAAATCGGCAATTGGGCCAAAACATGCGTTTGGATCCCATTGACTTGGATCATACGCCGGTTAGTGAAATTCCGGAATCGGAAATGCACCATAATCGCGATTATCTGCCGGATGGCATGGATGAGTTTAACGCATGGTACGAAGCAAAAAACGACGACGAGCTAAGCGCAGTCGACGTCGTTCGCGTATACAGCGACACCAAGATGTCGTCGCAGGTCCAGGAGATGAGACGGAGCTGGAAGAACGTCGTGAGGATATGTTTGATGAAGAAATGAACCAGCAAGCCATACAGTGGGAAACCGGAGGAGTACCTGTGCGTGAAATTCGCGAACGGATAATGACGGCTTATGACGAGCATTATGGTGGTGCATGTGTTGTCACGTGCCCAGCTGTATTGCTACATTTAGATCGTCAAGTATTACGATAAGAAGATGCAGCTTCTAATACCTCATCAGCTGCTACAACACCGCCTAAGGTTCGTACACCGGAACCTGCATCAGACGACTCGGTACGCATAGTAGGATCTGTAACGGTCACTGCTAGTCCAGTAGATCCTGTCCAATATCATTCTACTTGGGTCGAAAATGAGCGGATCGCTCATGAAAACCAACGGAAGTGTCAGAAAATGGGTGGTTTAGCCAGCGCAGAAAAGCCTAGCCAACCTAATGGGGATTACTGTAGATTCGGAATCCGTGACTGAAGTGGCTGGTAGAATGAAAACCCCCTTACGGATTGTTAGTGTAGACTCGTCGGTGACATTGCCAGCTCAGGAACCAAAATTGTAAACCTCCGCTCAACTTATATTGAAAACAAAGTGCCTCCTTTCAACGTCCGTTGAAAATACAATTTTGAGAAATATCCAAATTGCGATTTATTGTAAAAGAAAGTGGTCTGTGGCTACTCAATACAGTATAAGATACAAAATATTTAATATCCGTCCAACGCAAGTTGAAAATAAAATTTGTGGATTCATAAGAAAAATTATATATGAATAACATAAACAATATAAAAACTTAACTAAAACTCAAATCCTAAGCTAAATAGCAGCGCGAACAAACCACCAACGGTAGCAAGCGACTGAAGAAGAATCTGGAAACCTTTGGCTTTTGTAGTCAGTCTTGGGAGGTCAAAAATTATCTATTTCGAATTCGGCAAGTTTTGGCATTTCGTAATGTTATCAATGATGCCAACCGTAGTAGCATGAGGTTTTTCATTCAAGTGTATAAAGAATTGAAATCCCTGATAGAACTATTTTAGCACTTTGTTTTCGCAGAATTAGGCCGATTTGTTTTATTAAGACTTATGGAAGAGTAAACTTAAGATGCGCCCCCAAACATCCTTTTTTGACACTATGTACAAAATGTTGTTAGGGAGCAAAACTCGGATTTCGACAGAAGTATTCGATTTCGACATTTTTTGTTCCATAACGCCATCAGCGAATGCAATTCGGCCCATGTACTTTAACACCAATGTGTTCGCGAACATTTTCACATCTGACAGGGCAAATCGAAAAATAGTGACCGCAAACAGCGCCTACACGTTGCTGCATCGCAAATCGAGTGCGTGTACATAACGGAAATTCGTGACTTGTTCGCGTTCATTGTTTTTACGATCGTGAACTGCATTGGCAAAAGAATAACCCAGCAATACGCACCTAAAACAGACTCGAGCATAAGGGATTGTAGACTGATTGTATCGCAAAAAGAATGAAAGACTGTGTGATATTTTCAATTAAAAGGAAAGGGAACTGTAATTATTGAGCTTGATGACGATAATGTTGAGTAAGTGTACTGTAACTGAAGATGATTATCATGCTGAATGTGGATATCATGATTTGTATCTTAAGACGGATGTATTACTATTATGTGACGTATTTCAAAACTTTCGTTTAGTTTGTCTTGATTAATTTGTTCTTTATCTTGTACATTATATTACTTTATCTAGTTTTGTTTGTTATGTCTGTTTGAAGCATATTAGAGTGGAATAAAATTTTATGTTAAAGCCCGACATGCTAACTTTTCTTGAAGACGGTATACGTGGCGGGGTCTCCGTAATCTCTTGTCAATAATTCAAAAGCTACTATGTTTGATGATTGACGACGAAATTGAATCTGTAGACTTGACTAATATTGCTATGAATGGTGATAAAAGATATATTCTCGACGTTGTTTTATTATACGCTGTTCATTTACATGATCTTCATAATGATTACCCGCTAGCCGCAGAGCGCGTATTAACCCGAGTGTTGTGAAATTAATTGCCAAATTACAGCAAAAACAAAAATATAAACTTCCTATTCGAAATTTACTATTGTATTTACAGCTGGGAATGAAGCTTCAGCATGTACGTAGGGCCATCACTTTTAACTAGTCTGATTGGATGGCATCTTATATAATGTATAACACAGAAATGCGCAAATGTGTTCGCTGCTATTTTGAAAAGGATTCCTATAAATTGCTTAATGATACTGTGTTTGTAATAACGGCGACGCAGCTGCATGGCGCAACTTCCTAACACCATGCCCTTACGACCCCGGCTATCATAACCTCAAGGGTGGACCCTAAGTTTTACGACTTAGCCACTTTTCTTGGTCGGGCCCAA
>JASANE010007215.1:0-50355 GCA_030248225.1 Trileptium ribeirensis | reverse complement strand
TAAGCGCAATTATTTTGGAGCCGTCATACAGCACAAAATTCAAGGAGATGGAACATAAAATTCAAGAAGCTTAAAGGACCGTAACCAAATTCAAGGAGATTCAAGAATGTTTTCCTGATTCAGGTACAATCCAGGAGAATCAAGACGATTCAAGGGGCGCGGACACCCAGTTATTTAGAATGCTGCATATTTTGATCATGGTTGCCCGGCTGGTTTATCATTACAATGTTAAATTATGCACTGCATAATTTAATTGCAGTAATAATATTGCCTCCAACAATATTTAATTTTGAATTACTCCTTGCAAACCTAAGGGGCCTGCGGAAAATGTCAACTGCTGTGGGAGCACCCGCTCATTCTGGGCCTCAATTTCAACGATATCGTGTTGAACAAATTTTGTTACAAATCTAAACAGGGGGCATCAACATCAAATTGTGGGTTGGGCACGGTCCCTACATTGACATATTTCGGGCTTAAACACTTGAGCAAAATGTGGATTTTGGATAAAGCATTTTTCTTAATCAGCATCTTTTAAAATATTTAGTAATACTGTGAAATTGGCATTGACTACCTGCATTTTGTAGCCCACTCGCAGGGCACTGGAAGCGACTACGCTGAATACGAACACTTGTTTAATAATAATACTTTACTAAGTTCTAGGCCATACGTGGCGAAGCAGGGGCTCAGGAGGCTTACCCGTTGAGGCCTCGGACCCCCAAGGCCCAGGTCGACCCCCATACCCTGAGGTACCCCTTACCAGAACTTGGTGCCCCCCCGCCCAAGGCGCGAAAAAAATTTTACCAACAAACGGCAAAAATAAGATTAAAATTGGCAGACATGGGGGTAATATCGGCAACAATTGGTCGTCGGCGGGGGAGTTCGTCAACTATTTTGAGCACCCTCCTGGAGGACCTGCCTTCGATAGTCTATACCCCCTGCCCCCGTCCCCAACTACCCCTGAGTTACCGACTGTTAATTTATTTCATACAAGTGGATGCGTCTTGGAAATGGAGTTCAATGCACGGCTTTCTAATATTGATCGTTAACTGCTAATTACCCCTATTTAGCGATAAGAATACATCCGTTACCAGTTAAATTATTACGATGAATTAACAGTATATGGATGTGAATATATTATTATTATCAACCAGCTTTTTAGTACTGTTATAACGTCATATATTTTCCGGAACACATTAACATGATAATTCTAATTGTATCGCTTAATATAGATATATACATATATAATTTCCAATCTTTATCCCATCTTTCGCTTTCAACTGGGCAATAAACCCATAGTCTTTATCATATGTTATTTTCAGCTTTGTAATTTAATAGCAATTTGTAATCGTACAAATAATAAATTGTTGTAGAAAGCTTTAAAAAGCACAATATTAGATATTCAAATTCGACCGTCAAAACATTACCCTGTGCAATGCTTCAGAGCTAAACGCTGTGCAGAGACCATTGCGTTAGCAAAATTTATTTAGTTTTGCTTTTCCGGATAGAATTGTACTCTAAAAGGAGAAACCGGTGTGAAGTCAACTATTTACATCAGCCAGCGAATTTATGTATTTGAAATATTTTAATCTTTTGCCCACATTTTTTCGACGTGCTAATAGCTATGCTTGAACACAAAGAACCATATATGACCAAGATGCGAGATTTCACGGTATAGTCGGATCCCAGGTGTGGGTTGGGTTCGGCGCAAGCGACAACTTGGGGGTGAACTGTCAGGGAACAAGCTACTATTCGCGAGGGGCCTGCACCTCAGGCACGGCGGGAGGGGGTGGCGATAACCCCCTATCACCGTATGAACATGTATACAAAGAAGTACCATCATTGTTACGACTAGATAATTGAAAATGGTGACTGACGAACGAAATTCACGGTGTTCAAGCGAAACATGTAATTAAAGTTTGCGAGTGGTCATTTGTTAATTTGGTGTCCCAGCTAGAGCAAATTTTTTAAGCGTATAAGTTTGCTAATTTTGTAGACTAGCTCTGGATTGTTCTGGCTCGCTCTGTTCTGACTAGCTCTGGCTTGGCACAAAGTTGTTTCAGTTTGTAACTATATATATAACCCACTATTCCTTTTGATTACAATATTTAAGTCATACAGTCTGATAGGATGGGGTTAGGGGATTTTATAAAAGTATATTTCGTGATTGGTAAATACCAAGTGGTAATAACTAAAAGTGTGAGAACATCTATTCTGCATTATGGGAAAAATATAATTCTAAATGTCATTATTGATTTTCTGTTTATTGCATGTACAAAAGATAACATATAAAATCAATGGTTATTACACTTTTATTACATTTTATATATTTAGTAGTAACATATCAAATAATATTTATGAATTTGTAGTTTTTATGATTCTGCATTATAGTCGTAAATGTAGACAGCGTGATTTGGAAAACATGCTATTTTATGCAATTAAAATGAAGATAAATTTCAAAAATCTGAAACCTGTGAAATGTAGCTCTAAATATAACGAGAATTAACACGATTCGAAGCATGTAATACGCCCCTCATACAGAAAAAATTTGTCCCCGCTGCAAACTGGAGAGGGGCAACAATATCAAACTGGGCGGAGGGTGTGCACGGCCCTCAGTGCCAACTTCGCGGCGACGGCACTGAGTTTCTTAATATATACCGATAGGCGTGGGAAAGATTACGGGTAGGGGCGAGTTATGATTTACCCGTACTGTGTTAGTGAACAAGATAAAAAATATACTAAAATTTGAAGTCAGGTAGCAGTTTCCTAACGACAACAACCAATTTTTATGTTAAAAAATTGATATTTTGCCCTGTTAATAAATAAATAAATAAATAAATCTGTTAAACAAGCAATATGTTGTCAAATATGATTAGATAACATGTTTTTTTCGAAAACCTGAGTCGAATTCAGAGGGTCCAAATGGCTTTTGCCGCCGGGGAGAATCTCAGGGGAGGGGCGACGGCTCCCCATGCCTTCCTTCTTTCCGCGCCACTGTATGTACCGCATTTACGATGGGTGATGTTTATGTATGAATCATTGTGATAATGCATGATGCACATATGTAAAATGACATAAGAGGCATTTCACAAAAAATATTCATACGCTTAAAGGCATTTGCAAGCGAAAACAACATTTTATATCTGTAATCTGAGTGACTATTTTATGTTCCAAAGCACGGAATATACAGAGTTTAGATATACACTATAGTTTCTAATCCTTTAACTTTCGACAGCATTAATTTAACAGGATACCTAAATGTTTACAGGAATGGCGACAGTACGCTATAGGATTTGTAAGCTCCTTGTAAATCAGATTCGATTTCTTCAATGCTATTTATTCATTTAGCATAGTGCGCCGAAAGGCTCGTCTTGAACAATGTTATAAACTGACGACTGCGACAAAAACATGTCATAAAGATGTGATAATACGATCGTTATCTATTGACCAACAGATATTTCAACGCAATAATTCATTATATATGTCTCGCATTGCGCCGTCTTGATTCAATATTTTAACGTCAGGCTATGATATATTTTTAAACTGAAATTCCAATTAGGGTTGGCACTATTTAAAAAATATCACATAAATTATAAAAACTTAAGACTTGGAGACGTCCACCGGCCTAACAATACGTAACTGAACGAGGTTAAACAACGTATTGCTGGCTAGTTCCGACTGAAAAAAACATGAAAAAGACGGAATTCCTCTTAATCTGCAGAAGACACATCACTTCGTTTCACTCACGAATCTTTTGTCATCGCCGAAAAACCACGATTTGGGATTTTGCTAATCGCGCTTTATTTTATTTTTCATTGTTTTAGAACAGGTATATATACATCGTTGTTGTTGTGTTGCATATTTATTGTTTACTTATACTGAAAGTCTGCAATACTGCACGTTGCGTTTCATTCTGTTTAGGATTTTGTCGGGAATATTCGAAGCATAAGCAGTGATATTGAGTTTTGTTTTATATAGCTATTTTTGTTAAGGTGATCATTTTTGATGTCTCCACAATAAACCCGAGAGGGGCTTTGTGTTGACGTGGGGTAGCTCGAAAATCCTGGACCCATATCGCACTAGGGTCGGGAGAAGCCAGCTTCATCGGCGGACAGCGTTTGAAATTACTTTTTAACAGTCGGAGCGCCAACAACACGTTGTTGTCGAAGTTGTGCTGTACTATCGAGCTAGCTACCGCAGTCTGCATTGTATTTTTCCTTGTCGACTGATAATTACGAAGGTATTTTAATTTCCTCTTTGCCAGGCTACCGGGAGCGACAGTAAAGTCTCTCACGCGAGTATTGTACACCGCTGCTTGAGTCGTAACCCTCACGAAACGATTCGACCATATCACTCTTGGGCTTTGTAACTTACGTTGGCTCCCCGTGAAACAACGCATTATCATCAAAGTGGCTTGTATCGTTCATAGATGTCTATGTGGCGACGGTCCGTCTTATCTCATAAATCAGTTGCATACGTATGTATTACAGTTAGCGCCTGTTTGCTCGGCGTCAACTTCAGTTAAAACCCCGTAGCACCAACAGATTTAAATCCTCTATATGGAATGATATACCAATTGCTATCCTACGTTGGAGACATCATTAACACAGTTCAAGAAGCGACTAAAGACGTTACTTTTTGCCAAAAAACTTATTGTTTATAATTGTGGCAACTTTGCTTTTTCGTAAGCTGAACTGTGCTAGCCTAGTGAAATATGAATGTGTATATTATTCAATCGATTATATTGTTATCTTACTTTTTTCAGGTTCCTATAAAAACATAAATACTTTGATCTGAAGATTCTAAACATATATATACAACAAATATATAGTAATATATAACTGTTTTGAGTTTTTCGTTTGCGGTTAAAATTTTTTGTGAGTTGCACGTGATTTTGGCATGCTGGCTAAAACAATGTCTGTCAAGCCATTGAAATCGGATGTTCTTGCTGACACAATCGCGTCTAATAGTGAGTTACAAGACGATGAACCTAAACTAATAAATTATGCAACCGAGTTTACAAGTGTGGACAAGGCTGACAGTAGTGGTAACGGACACACATCTGCTGCTCAAAAAGCTGATACTGATGACGATCTCAATACGTCAACAAGCAAAATGCAGTCTGTTAGTGCAGTCGCTATGGATTCGGACACACTTTTACCAATACAAATCCGAAACCGCAAACTTTTCGATTGTGTTGATCTAGCGATTCCACCTAAACAGGGTAATTTAATGTCATTTTTCTATGAGAAATTATAGGGAAATTTTTTAAATGTCGGTCATTTCGGTCGCATCTCTGCCAAAAGTGCATGTGGCTGTGGTGTTCTTTGCCGGGAAACGAAGCGCTTCTTAGGCCGAACTAATATGATATCAATTTGTTGGTTTCAGAATTAGTCTATGTATTACATTATAAAATGTTTGTTTTCCCAGCGCCCATCTTTTATTCGAAAACTTTTTCCTAAACGTAACTCGAATACTACGGTTTTCGGTTACCTACATACCTACGCGCTGCCGTGAAATATTCAAATTTGAGTATGTACGTGTTTAAATATTTTATTTTTAGAAGCGGTCGAGAAAACTCTGCCATGTACCTCATGCAAAGCTACAGTAAACACCCACAACGATGCTTCGTACGGCATGCATCCTATGCTGAATGTTCTTATTTGTCGGGTTAGTGTTGGCTCTACGGTTGCTGCGTCGATTTTGTCTTTCCTGTGTAAACTACCAGGCAACGGGTTGATTGAATACCATTTTCTTGCGGAATATGATCAAAAATTGACTGTTCCAATGCACACAGTTGTGTTTTAGCTTTTATTGACGGTTACGACCCTGAGCCGCAATATGACTGGCTCCGTTATTACACAAATGAAGGAGCGTAGCAAAAATTTCCGCAATGATTTTTCTTCAAAGCGTAAGAGAATGTAACTGCACACGAATGGGATATTATTTACTTAGGCCATTTTCATCTCAGAAACAGTTTAAATTATAATCTACTGGAGCTGTTTAGTCCACTGTGCGGAATCCTTTCACCGAGAGCTATAAAATTGCCAGACTAGCAATTTGAGGATAAGTTAAAAATTCGCACAATACGTTATATTTTCAAAAACTTAACTAATTGCTTTTGGTACTTGTTGTTGGTGGATGATATGGTTATAGGGTCATTTATCCCGTTAAAGCGTTGCCTTCATCGTTTAAAACTTGCTTGTATTGGGCGTGTCTTTAAGTGCATGAGAGGATCTAGGTGCCAAATTTGTAACATGGTACCGGAAATCATCCTGTTTCAGCAGATTTTTAATTAACTGAAGAGAGTTAATATATACGGACTGTGTTTTCGGAAGTTTTGAATCATATGAAAGCAACGGTGTTCACATGCTACTGTACTCAGTACAAAAAGCCTCGGTGCCTAGAATTGTGAAAGTAACATAATTGTTTTTTGTCATAAAGTTGTGGCTATGTAATGTAAATAGTAAATTCATTCTTAATTGTGTTTTTGGTTATTTGATGAAGAAATTAAGGGAATGTTATGGTTTCGATATATACTTAAACGGCCGCGATGTTGTCTTAATGTATTGCTGTTGTATTATTATTAGGGACTTTGAAAATTGATCTCAATTAATTCGAGATGGCGCTAAGCGTAGTCTAATCACATTCTCTTCGTTTCGCTTGCAGCGTGGAGTTACTAATACATGATAGGTACTATGCTGTAACCCGATCGGTCGTTAGTCGCGTAATTTTTCCGCTTTTGACGGATCTGTTGGGAAAGCACATTTTTAAAGATCCGGCGAGTATTCGCCTAGTATGGCATTCAGAATATTGTTAATGCGGACGTCGAATGTTCAACGATGTAAATCAGACGCAATTTTCAGCGTTGCAGACAATCGGTGCGCATCCTTATCGGGTGGTTTCTTCGGATTTCCAAAACCATGAGGTGCCAATAGGAAACTGTATATTTATATGTCTCACCTGACCGAGCCGAAACAGCGTAAACTGCTAATTTGGCGCTGGATGCGACATATCATGCCTATGTGTATAAGCACTGAAGGCCAAGAGGAACCAAGTGCTAAACTGCAAAGCTTGAGGACATTGCATAGTAATTACAAGTTTTGTGATGAAATTAATTTTCGGAGTGCATACGCGTACGTTCGTAGGAGCTGTCATTTTGAAATGCTGCAAATAGCCAGAAATATGTGATAATGAATTTAGGTTTGAATAATATGTTATTAGTTCCAGCACACCGAATGAAATCCACAGCAGCGTGTTGTCCACAACGTTAAACATATTCGTAAGAACTACTTCTGTCCCGTCACTCTTCACCATGTTTCTGAAGCTCAGGACTGCTGCTTGCTGCCCGATGGAAATAACACAGTAACTGTATTCAGAGAAATAATATGAACGTATAATTATCTACTCGACTAGACGTTAGATATATCAAACCTACCATAATAGGTGGTCTGGCATCCTTTGAGCTTGTTAACCGTGACCACATACGATCGCGCTTTAATGCTGTCCGTAGTTGACCCTAAAATGTTCTGCCCGGTGTGAGACCCTTCAAGTTCTGTAGAAGATAAAGCCAAGATAACATACTCAAACATATCTTGTACGATGCTATGAGCTGTAAGCTGAGAACTTAAACTCCGGCCGAAGGCTGTGACAAGATATCAGTTATATAGGACAATTTTCCGAGAGTCGTCGAATAGAATTGGATACATTCTGGCACAGATTAATTTGGTATAAGAGTCGCGCTGCTTCAGGTTTTTGCATGGCTGTGTTTCCTCGATAAATCGAACGAATCCGAAATTTCCAACGTTGTTAATGACAAATCCTCGACAGTGATCATTTCAGCAATTTTGTAATCAAGATCAATTGACCTTCAGTCAAGTTACCTTTAGCTAAACTGTGTTGTAAAGTGAGTTGTTTTTGGGCTTGCTGCCGTGGTGCGGCACCGATTGTGCTCGTCAGATCTTTCTTTGCCGCATCGTCTAGATAGATTTCTCGTATTCTGATTTGTGGTCAACTTTAAGATGGTTCCAGAGACTAGCAGTAGTGCGGCCTTTAGTGGAGTATGGTTTATTACATAACAAACACCGCGCTTTCTCTGACGCTGCTATAGTCTGAAAATGCCCCCTGAACGGCACTGGATTTACGTTTGGATATCGTAACATAATAACTCACTATATATGACGCTATTATAAAAAGACATTATCAGAACGTAGTGGATATTGCGTGTTGCAGGGATGAAGTTGTGGTTCCGTCTGTGTGTGTGTGATCGACCACAACTCGGGAACGACTTAACCAATTTTCATGATGTTGGGCTCATTCGAACCGGCATAGTCGATTTACCGTGTATATCCCGAGCGTTTTTGATTTGGGGTGTGGTTCCGGGGCCAGGAGTCAAAATGTGGGTTTTTTACCCCATTTTAGTACCCTTCACGGAAGCAAGGCTATTTTTATCTTAGCTTTCGAATTTTTTCCCTGTCTGATTTCATATCATAGTAAAATGATAAATGCCGTTGCTTCTTTTTTGTTTTTCGATTAACGCTACGGTTCCGGATTTATGGGGTTTCAGGTTCGGGGATATGGCGCCGCAATGGTTTCTCGACCCAAAATTTGAAAATTTGTTCTGACATCTTGGGTGGCTGATAAGTTTTACCTGGGGATTTTCGGGCAAGGGAAACTCATTGCTTATGCTGGTTTTGCTCTGTGACCCATGGTTCAATGGGTACGGGAGTAGGACGCCCCATGGTTCGGGGTCAGAGGTCAAAATGAGGGTTTTCACCTCATTTTAGAACTCTTCATGGAAGCAAGGTTATTTTTATCTTAACTTTCGAATTTCTTTCTCTGGATGGTTTTATTTTACAGTAACATGATAAATTGATATAATTTCATAATAAAATTATAAATGCCGATGCCTTTTTTTTTGGTTTTCAAATGGCTCCGGTTCTGGAGTTATGGGGTTTGAGGTATGGCACCCTCGTGGTTCCTCGACCCCAAATTAAAAAATTTGTTCTGACATCCTGGGCGGCTGAAAAGTTTGACTTGGGGGTTTTCTGGCATGGGAAACTCATTGCCATTTTTGATTTTACTCCGCGGCCCATGGGTACGGGGCTACGGCGCCCCCATGGTTCGGGGCCAGATGTGAAAATTGGGGTTTCCATCCGATTTTAGTACCCCTCACGGAAGCAAGGTTATTTTTATCTTAACTTTCGAATTTTTTTCTATGGATGGTTTTATTTTACAGTAAAATAATAAATTGATATAATTTCATAATAAAATTATAAATGTCGCTGCATCTTTTTTGTTTTTCAAATGGCTCCGGTTCTGGAGTTATGGGGTTTGAGGTATGGCACCCTCGTGGTTCCTCGACCTAAAATTAAAAAATTTGTTCTGACATCCTTGGCGGCTGAAAAGCTTGATTTGGAGGTTTTCGAGCATGGGAAACTCATTGCCAGTCTTGATTTTACTCCGCTACCCATGGGTACGGGGTACTGTGCCCCAATGGAGAGTTCATTGGCTGTGTAAGCAAAAGGCGTAGGTGTACCTATGCTTTACTACGTTCTGCAATCTCAATAGAGTTACTAGTTATATATAATATTTGGCAGTCAACAATTGATATTCGCACTCACATTAGCGAATGTTTGCAAGCGTGTTATTCGCATCCGCTAACGTCATTAAAGGTGATATTCACTGCATTCCTTCATTTTTATTTAAGTTTTTGTATTTTAATAGCGTGTGTTGTTCGTCACGCCATAGGAACAACAATACTACATGGTCGAAACGAAAATTAGGATTTGTGGCTAAATGTACTGCATGCTTTAGTATACCACGCCTTTTGATATCTTGTCTTTCCGCCATTACGCCACCAGTTTAATACTTCGTCTTCAGTAAACATTCAGTGAATCGTGTAGAGTTTGATTGGATCTTATGTGCTGCCAACTAATTGGAATCAAAGCCAGGTTTAAATTATTTTATGACTTAGAAAGTGCTAAATTGGAGTTAAGGAATTAAGAAAGAGTTTCGTATGTAATATTAAGTTTCAGTTCATTTTCGTATATTGCCAGTTACTGTTACAGACGTGTTCCGACTACATTGAAGAATTTAACTTTGCTAAAGATCCTGACGGATGCGACGAGGAATTGGAGTTAAGGAATTAAGAAAGAGTTTCGTATATAATATTAAGTTTCAGTTCATTTTCGTATATTACCAGTTACTGTTACAGACGTGTTCCGACTACATTGAAGAATTTAACTTTGCTAAAGATCCTGACGGATGCGACGAGGAATGTCAGTGGTGTTGCGAAGGTAATGTTTATGGCTTTGTCTTCTAAATGTCACAAATCTCCGAAATTGGTCTTCTTGAATCTAACTTCCACTGCCTGCTCATATATGTACCTTGCGATAGCGATAGAGTATTATGGGCAACTGCATCTTAATCAGTACTGTAAATGACCACTGTTTTTCCCACTTTTATAAGCTATGCCAGGAGGTATCAGTGTGATTCTGGGGTCATCAGCAGCTGAACGCCGCGTCATTTTCTGTACTCCGCTGGCAGGTTGTTTCCAGTCTTCTATCGTATAGCCAACCAGCAACGTCTCAGGTAGCGTGTTGGCGTTCATACACCATCATAGCCTCTTAATCATATAATAACTTGAATAATGAGAAAAATCCGTTGCTACAAGACGATATATTCTTCATACTGTTTACTAATTTACGTTCAAAGGCGATCATTGACTGTTGGACTTGAATCGGATACCGGTCAGGAACCGCGACATTTTTAAATGCGCCGTAATCGCAGCACGGTTCGGAATACGGCAAATGACGAATAGTGGCAAGTAGCTTGGTTGCATGTTTCTGGAGGCTCTCAATAACGAGAATGCCACGTTCCAGATGTGGGGACCATACAATCCATGAGCGTCCAACGTGTAGACACACCGGAGCGCGGTACAGCTAGAGCCAAATCGATTTCGTCCAGTATAATCGTACAATATGGTGCGAAATTTAAAGTGAGTCATTCATGATGATGCCAAAGAGTTTCTTTTCACCTATCGAACAAAATCCGAAATGCCATCAAATCTATTTGGAAATCATTATGGTTACAGTCACAAAGTGATTGTAGGCGTGTTCATTGCGAAAACTCAAAACATTGTTTATTTAAACTACGAATAGAAACAATGTATATACTATAATAATGTACAGATAATAGCGGTTGCAAGATGGCACCGAAACAAGAATCATTAATACGCGTGAGGTAGACGATTGCCAAAACACTACAGAACCAAATTTACCACTGCGGCGCTGCTTAAATAAGTTGAAATCAGTTTAGCTAATCAAACCCTATCGTCACAATTTGAATAATGCTAAATATATAATAAATTGAATAATGAGAAAACTCGAGTGATGTATTTGTCATACTGTTTACTAATTTGTATTAAAAACCAATCATTGACTGTTGGATTTTATAAGAAGAAGCAGTTGATTTAACGATGCACAAATCCCACACGTACTGGCTGTTACAACTTTTAATGTGATGAGAAGCATTTCGTTTTTTTCGCAAAGCCTTCCAACACAGAGCATTAGCCCTTATCATTTTACATAAAGTACTGTACGATTTTTTTTGGGAAACTTGATCAGTCAAAGAGTTCATAAAAAGGGTGTGATTCCAGGCTTGGGAATGCCTGTAGCTGTAGTAACATATGTCCAGACGTGGTTCATAATTTCTTCCTTTATGGCACTCCAATTTGCATGTTTAAAGTTGGGACGACGTGTAGCAGTGTCTAAACTAACAGCGGCATCTCTTATATTTATAAAAAATTACTGAGTAATGATCAGACCATTTCAGCTGGAGATCAACGGCCACAAATGTTAAACCTTTAAGAGAATCAGTAAATGCTAAATCCGACACCGCGGTGCCTTATGTTCGCAACAAATTGTGTTATGTCAAACGTGATTCTAAAGTGCGGTCCACGACGATGTCTTCCGAAGTGCGGTAGGGCAGTTAAGATAAGACCAATCGATAAAAGACTTATGGAAATCACCTCGTTTACAGGATGGACAATAGTTATCAGACGAGACCTGCGAATAAACGTTGTTAGTGCAAGACCACTATCGATTGTGGAAGTGGGCAAGCAATCTATGTCTCGATTGTTTTATTTTTATATTTTAAGCCAACCATTCACAATCTCCAGTAATCTCTTTATAAACTTCTACATTATCAAAATTAATATTAAAACGATAGTTATTTAAAGACGACCACATAATATCTTATAATAATATATAAACACACATATATATAAAGCGCAAGCGAATGTGATACGGAACGAATCTGGTTTCTTTTTAAGTTATCATTTATTTAAGTACCTGTAACATGATGTGTCTGATGTATATACCACCCTAAAGCCTCTTCCAACCCGAACCCATGGAAAATCCTAAAAATAGTCGACCCTAAACCCATGGAAAACAACTCACACTGTATCAAGGATTTATGCTGGTCTCTAGATAGCCAAACAGCTTACCAGATATATAACGTATATAGACAATTCATGATAACGTGTGCGCAATGCGTAACCAAACATCTCAAGATCAATTATATTCTGGATATTGAGTTCATTGACCGTAAGCCCATTGAAAAGGCATGAAATATTCAGGCTCGAGTCTAGATAACTAAATCAGCATACCAAAAAACTAGGGAGTAATTGGAATTGCGATTCCGGTAAAGGGCAAACACCATACCGGAACCGGAATCCCGGTTTGAAATTTCCACTTTTTTGCTTCATCTGTGAGCCAAACATATGTAATATGTATTATAGAATTATCAAGCTCCAATACAATCAAGCAAAAGAAAAGATTAACTAAGCAATTTGCCGTCTGAAACATAAGTATGGCACATAATTTCAGTAATAATTTTTCATAATAACCTGCAGGAGTTGTTAAAAAATCAAAGCCAGGTCGATGCTTGTAGCAGCTATTTTACACATCCAGAAGTCTGCGGGGTACGTTCAAATTAAACCGGTCCAACTCGGTAACAGAGTATGGCTTTCGTAGAAGTACTCAGCAGATGCTTGGCTAATATAAATTGCGTCAAGCTCTAGACAGTGCGCTTGTAAACTTTGTAAATTAGTTTAAATTTAAGTAAAGTAACGTTATCTGCAACGCAGCCAGAAACTGCTTTCTTGGCAATAAACTATATTTATTTAAACTGTGCGAGCACCATCAGTTTGTCTCGTTTGTAGCATTCGGATTGGAAAGTTACCATTATTATCATCTAACTAACGGGCAGTGCTTGTCCATCGGTAGCCTAATTAGTGTGTCTGAACACTGATTAGAAAATTACCTTCTATTATTTGCTATTAGAACCTTATAAACCAATAATTTCAAGTTTCCTATAGAACAACATGTAACAAACGTATGTGTAGTAAAAGGAGGCGACTGGAGACAGAGGTAAAGTGTTTATTCTACGCTCCATGCATTGTAAGCACATTCAATTAGACGCAGTATATGTAAGGGTGTATATGGAAGGCATTTTTTGCTCTGGGTGTCCAAAAATCGACATATTGATCGATAAATAAATATTACCTTCCTCAGTCTCTTTAAAGTTTCAGAAAGGCAGTAGTGCCATCGCAAGGAATTAAGTTTAAATGTATATACAAGTTATTTTTTTAATATATTTTAAATCCACTATACCTTCGTTTCTTCCATTTTGTTGGCGATCCGGATGAAAGTATTCCACTTCCCCATTAAATCAGTCAACCAGATGCCCGGTTTATTAAGTATCATGGCTTTTGATTCAAAAACAGCTCGGAATTTTAAGATAAATAAGCACGAAAATAAAGCATCTTATAGCGTGAGATTAATAATAATACTAATATTTTTGGCACGTTAAATGTCCTCTATCTAAGCTCTCCAAATTGGGGGTGGGGCTGGTATTTTTGTCTTCCCCTGGTTCAAAACAGTGCCCCCGGTTCATGCCCCTGGCAAAATTTTGGGCTCCCCCGGTTCGCCACCTGTTTGCAAATTGTTTTATTTCCAATCGTTTCAAAGTACATAAAATGGATCAAAATTTGTATTAAAATTCCTTCTTTAAGCCAAGAATTTAGCATGTTTTGTCAAAATTGGCTTCAAAATCGCTTTTTCTCTCCATGAAAAGCGTTTTGACAGTGTTTCTGACACAGTTTTTAGCCGTTTTTGTCTTGGCAAAATCAGGCGCTACCCGGTTTGGAACCAGGGGGCGGTTCATGCCTCCTGAAAAAATTTTCAGCGATTGGAGAGCCCAGTCTATTTTCGAGGAAAATGTCCTATGAAAGTTCCTTTATCAATCGTTCCGTTTCAATTATACCAGACATAATTAGGTTTACACGCTAAACCATAACTGAAACACTTGCTATTTTAAGAAGAAATATAAAATTTATTAATAATAAATTTATAAAGTTAACTGTGCCGTTATTTGAGTTAAAGCCGAGTGGTTCCTGTTTAGTATCTTGCGACAACTGTGCTGCAAAATGTGTCCTTATCAGTTAGATATTATGCTTGTGAGGTTACAACATAAAGCAGTTTTTCACATTGCTGAGGACTGCTTAACAACAGTAATTTCCTGGGTAGTGGGGACAGGGGCTTAGACAAGCATGGCTAGTCTGACTTTATTGCCTATTTTGAGGTTCGAAGCGGGTTTAAAAGGCAACAAGACAATACACCGCAGCCTTTTAGGAGAATCATTGGTTGAATTTTCAGCACATGTTGGGGGATTCTTCTCGCAAGTGGGTGGGCACACTTGCTAAGTGGAGGCACTGGTGGTGTTGACAACCTGCCAGATCTTGTGACAACTGTCAAATTGTCTTTTTCAGCAAATCCACGATACGCGTGACAGTGTTATACGCCTTTTGATAGTGATTTTTTCCAACTGGCGGAGCCTAACATTATGAGCTAAGAAGTTTTGAAAACAACTAGCATTTCGGGTTAGTGCTGCAAGGAAAGTTGCAGTTACTTCAAGCAGGATTCTTCATCTAGTATTATAGAACTTGTTATTGATAACCTAATAACATAAAAATGTAGGCGGCGGCATTCGAAATTTATGAAATCCCAAAAAATTTATAATTTCAAGGAAACAGTTTTTACGTTGTTGTGCTCTAATGCTGGCCGAATTGGCTGCTTTCGGTGTAATCACAATTGCACTAATCTTATCCAGCTATCCAACTCGTATGGGAAAATCTATAGCCCCATATCATTATTGAAAAATGTCAAATTTTCACTATTTAGCATTTATAGCATTATAGAGGTAGCAACAGCTCCAACGTACTTTTAAAACAGCGAAACCGTCGTGTTTCAATATTAAAATAACTATATATGCTCATTATTCAGCCCTACAAAGCAAGAAGCTCATTAATACTTTTAATTTTACCTTATTGGTAAGACTAGATTCCGGTTACGGGAAAAAATCGAAGTTCCAGTTCCGGTACTCACTGATATATATAAAAGGGAGTAACCGAAATTCCGGTTCCGGCGAAAATCGTGTTCCGGTTGCGGTTCCGGCAAAGGGCAAAAACCATACCGGAACCGGAATTCCGGTTTAAAAATTTTGTTTGAAATTTTCCACGTTTTTTCTTCATCCTGTAATCCAAACATATGTAATATACAATGATCAAGCTATACAACCAATCAAAAGAAAAGATTAACTAACCAATTTGCCGTGTGAAACGTAAGTGAGGCACATAATTAGAGCAGGAATTTTTCATAATAACCTGCAGGAGTTTGTTAAATCAAAGCCAGGTCGATGCTTGTAGCAGCTATTTTACACATCCAGAAATCTGTGGGATACGTTTGAATTAAACCGGTCCAACTCGGTAACAGAGCATGGCTTACGCAGAAGTACTTAGGGTATGCTTGGCTAACATAAATTGTGTCAAGCAGCCGCCAGTGCGCTTGTTAACTTGGTAAATCAGTCTAAATTGAAGTAAACTAACGTTATCTGCAACGCAGCTAGAAACTGTTTCTTGGCAATGAACTGTATTTATTGAAACTGTGCGAGAAGCATCACAGTGTGTCTCATTTATAGCATTCTGATTAGAAAGTTATCATCATGATCTAACTGACGGGCACTGTTTGTCCAACGCTAGCCTAAACACTGTCTCTGACCAATGATCAGAAAATTGTCTTCTATCTATTATTTTCTCTTAGAATCATATAAACCAATAATTTTAAGTTTCCTACAGAAGAACATGTAACAAACGTATGTGTAGTAAAGGGAGGCGACTGGACACAGTGCGAAAGTATGTATTCTACGCTCCAAGCTTTGTAAGCACATTCGATTTGACGCAGTGTACGCAATGGTGTATAGTGGAAGACATTTTTTTGCTCTGAATGTCCAAAAACCGACATATTTGATCGATAAATAAACATTATTAGCTTCCTCAGTCTCTTTAAAGTTTCAGAAGGGCAATAATACCATCGCAATACATTAAGTTAAATGTAAAATTTATTTTTAATGCATTTTAAATCCACTATACCTTCATTTCTTGCATCATCTGTTTTACTATATATAAATTTCGAAGACCAGGTTCCGGATCCGGTTTAAATGGGCGGTTCCGGTTGCTGGTTCCGGTTCCGGTTATTCCCTGATATATAATAGATATAATCGTATTATTATTATAAATAGGAAAGTTAATATAAACACGATCACTAAGATAAGTTACTGTGTTCATTCCATCGGAACTGAGCGTTTATGTGTTCCCCGTGTTTTGATCAAGGATGACGTTTCTCCTTTGCAGCTTGGTGCGTTGCAATTTCCAGCGGCGTCGGATCGCGATTAAATAAATTTTTAAAACGTTACTCATGCGACAACTGTCGTTAGCGTGTGATACCAATTTTTTTCCTACTCGGTGTATTGCCACAACCAATAATATTAGAAATATCACCATCAATACTAGTCTCCCCGCAAAGATACTTCATCTTTTGCTTGTACATTGCTACTATACTCAATTAACCGAAAAAATAGCATTGTTCTTACGTCTTTTGCTGTCCTTAATTTCGGACAAGACATCCGACACCATTTTTACCATGTTATTATACCTTAAACGTGCTAACTAGCGATTTTGTTATGACTTGTAGGTATACTGAGGCTTGATGCAGTACTTCGATTCTCAATGAAACTATCCGACTTCCTGACCAAGTTTGTCGCGATGTTTTCATGCTTTTAAAGAATTTTCAAAAATTGTCGGCCGTCACATTATACATAGAATCAATGTTTTCAATGAAATCGTCTGTATTTTAATTACAATCTCCAAAAATCATCGCACCCCATTTCCCATTCTGTTGGCATCTGCCAGTACTGCTGCACTAATCTTTCGGCAGCACTTATGAACAGAGGTTTTGCATTGAGTACATAGATCCAAATACGCGATTGTAGCGGAGCATGAGCTACACACTCAGCATCCGTATTCTGTGATGTTGCGTTAAGGGTTACTCGTGCTCTGGCATTTGTTCATAAATCAGCGATTGATATAAATTTCAAGTTATATGCAATTGCCTAATATAGATAATTATTTGTATCAATGTAAATTTCGGTACTATTGTATGCGGATACTTAGTAATTTTTGTGGCAATGTTAGGCTGACACACAATAATATACTTATGACACTTAGTCTTGGCGAATACGTAACTATTTATAACACTGTACTGTGCACAGGCACCTAGTTATTTAGTACTCTGTTGCAGGTGGACACCTGGTTATATGCGACAAATGCAACCACGCGTTTTGTCGCATGTGTATTCGGCGAAATTTCGATCGCAAAGCAGTCGCTACGATTTTTGACAACATCGAAAATTGGTCGTGTTTTTATTGCGATCCGGCGTTGCTGCGCCCGCTTCAGCGGACGTGCGAAGCGGTAATTTGGTTTGGTGCGAAGATGCTCGCTGAAAGTTAGTTGCCTTGGTTTTAATAAAACTAGTTGTATGCATCTATCGTGAGCATCAAACAAGCGTACAAAATGTGGGTATGTGTCAGAGAATGTGTTATAAACATAGGTAGGACATTTTTATATCACTAATACTTATTTTATATCGAATTTGCGTTGTATTGAAATTTAACAAATATTTTTCCGACATTTAGTGCTACGACTATCTGTGCGTATCATATGTGAACGGAGCGAGCGACCAAACAATGGAGTGAGTAGTGTTTCCACTGAGGTCGCGAAGAATTATTTGCGATAGCAAAAGTGCTGATGAAGTGTCCTTTGGCTGAACGCTGACAGCTAACAGTGTTTCGTAACCCATATCTTGCAGCACAGGCTTCGCATCAAAAAACACATACCGCCGTCAAACAGAATCTGATCATCGAGCTATATAACTTTGCTAAACATCATCATTGTTTGTGGCCACACTCCGTGAGCCGCTGTATGACTTAATATGGTTGGTCGAGCCAGTGCCAGAAATATAGATTTTTTTTATATTTCGGCCTGTTATTCAGTATTTTTACCTTATAACGAGTGTCTATCAGATTACCACAATCCCTAAATACGACAGTTTTGTTGTTTGCTTATGTATTGCTGGCAGGGCATCAAGACTATTAGGTTTCTCGGTACCCTAAATACAGTGGTTACATCGCGTCATTTCATTGCCAGACTCGATTTCCAGCATGTAGTTTTTTATTTATTTTTTTATGTGTAGATGTAAGACGGACTGTATAGGTGTTTCGGAACGTTGAATACGACTGTGTGGTTATATATAATCCAACGGGACTATACTATACGTTTGCAGCTGGTTTAATGTCGACCGTCCTATTACTACCAATATCTTATGTACCGATTTGCCGAAGGAATTTCGTCTGTCGTCACTTAATATTTTGATTATGATTTATGTTTGCGCCTTCTATCTGCTATTATAGGTTTTGTGACGCGCCAAATATATGGTGTTCTCAAGCTCTATGAGACCAGCATTATAATGCTTCACAGGTTTCAGACGTTTTACCGCTGTATATATTAATCACAAAGTCTGTTACAGGTGATTATACCGGAACCGCAATTCCGGTTTCAAAATTTTGTTTGAAATTTTCTGCCTTTTTTTGCTTTATTTGTGATCCAAACATGTGTAGTATATATTATACAATGATCAAGCTCCAATACAACAATGCAAAAGAAAACATTAACGAAGCAATTTGCCGTGTGAAACGTAAGTAGGGCACATAATTTCAGTAGGAATTTTTCATAACTTGCAGGATTTTGTTAACAAATCAAAGCCAGGTCGATGCTTGTAACAGCTATTTTACACATTCAGAAGTCTGGGGTACCTTCGAATTAAACCGGTCCAATTCGGTAACAGAGTATGGCTTACGCAGGAGTACTTATCGTATGCTTGGCTAACATAAATTGCGTCAAGCACCAGCCAGTATCAAGCACCACTGATCAGAAAATTACCTTTTATCTAATATTTTCTCTTACAATCATATAAACCAATAATTTCAAGTTCCTACAGAAGAACATGTAGCAAATGTATGTGTAGTAAAGGGAGGCGACTGGAGACAGGACGAAAGTGTGTATTATACGCTAAAAGCTTTGTAAGCACATTTAATTTGACGCAGTATACGTAACGGTGTATAGTGGAAAGCATTTTTTGCTCTGGGTTTCCAAAAACCGATATATTGATCGATAAATAAATTATTAGCTTCCTCAGCCTCTTTAATGTAAAAGCTATTTTTAATGTATTTTAAATCCAGTATACCTTCATTTCTTCCTTCATCTGTTTTACTATATATAAACGTCGAAGACCAGGTTCGGCATCCGGTTTACATGGACGGTTCCGGTTATTCCTGATGACAGGTATACGTATCCTTACTCACTCCGCTTCAGTCTCACTCACGAAACAGATTTTGGAGTAACTGAAAACGGTGATACCAACTATGTTTACGTGGTAACCATATGTTTACAGCTGCTACGTTTCCACTTTCACATTATTTGAGTGACGTATTATGCAATACACAGAACAGTCATTAAATAGGTTTGTTGGATAAACTATGTTCGTGTTAGTGATATTTTCTTTTACGAATACAAAGCCTTTGTATCAGGACAACTTAAGTGCATAGTGCTCGCGTCTTCGTGACTGACCACAGGTTAACGACGAATTGGTAATTATTAAAAATACAGTCACTGACAATAATAAGTGCACAAAAACGAAATCAAAAACGTTCGTTTATATAAGAACGTTACAACGCTCGTTTGTATGTACGACAAATTTTGTTTACATTTACGTTCGTTTGTGAACGAACGTTCTAACGTTCGTTTGCGTTTACTTTCGTTCGCGTTCGTGTTTTCTGCACTTATTTTTGTCCGCGACTGTAGCTAATTAATTTAATTTTGGTGTGTTTTTATATTACAATAATTGTGAGAAAAACGTTGCGTTTGTGGCCGACAGCGCCACAGAGAACAGCTACAGTATTTATAGAAGAAGCTCGCAAGGCCGCTAAAGTTAAACGCCGCTCATCGCCCGCGTCATCAAAAGCATCGTCGTCGCCCCGCCGAAAGAAAATCAGTTCGTCAAAGCAAAAACCAGATGATGAAAGTGTTATTGCTGTATCAGATATAGAACAGGATTTGGATTCTAAATCGACTTGGGTTACGGGACAGTCAGAAAGTGATATTGAAATGGCTGGCGGCGATGATAACAACTGCAGTTTCGAAAAACATGCGCCGACCGAGCCTCGAGCTGAAACTCGCGATTCCGAGTCTAACGCTAAAAAAACAGTGAAGGTCAAGAAGCCAAGAACTTCATCTAATTCCAAGAAGTCCAAGAAGACAGTGGACGTTGGCGATGATGCTAGTAGTATTGTGAGTGGATCAACTTCTAGTAAGGCCAAAGCTTCCAACACAGGTTAGTTCTTGTAATAACACGAAATATCTTGTAATTAGTGATGGACAACAATAAAAATTTAATATCCGGACCATATCCGTGACATTCGGATATTTTGACATTGCATCGGGTAACCAATTGTAAAATGTTACTGGTAAGGAAGCAAAAAACCCTTGATTCGAGCATCTCGAGAATACCCTGTTTGCAAATATGTTTTTGTATGACCTTTAGAAAACAGAATTTGGTCTACATATAGTGGGTTTAGTCAATAAAGCTTAGCGTATCTGTAACAGATCCATTCTGGATCGACGCGCTAGATTAGTCCTTACCACAGTATAATGGGCAAAATTACTGAACCCTGAGGTCATGTCCACTATAGAAATTAGAGCAAAATCGATGGTTCTGAGCCAAATTACGGTACCCTTTGATTACCGAGTACGTGTGCGTGTGTATATGATCAAGTATGAATGGGTCGAGTATTTTTAACTTTGACGAAATTAGCGTTATTTGCTACGGAAAATCGTGCTCTTACTGTAGCTTCGTCAGACTAATTCTATGTCTGTTCTTGTATTTCTTGTATGTATACCTTTAAATATCTGTACATGTACCTTCGTGTTTATCCGTTTATCACTGTGTTCATGCGTTTGTCATAGTATAGTTATGTATTTGCTGTAGTAGATTCGTTATCGCGATATGGTAAAAAGCGAAATTATTCGTATAGCTCGTGGATACATAGTAGAACTTTTGACATATGGAGATGAATAGTTAGTGTATCGTACTGATCTTGTTGTCGCGGGCCTGTTGTGCACCTTTAAGTATACCGCCGGCTTTGGTTAACTCTGTTAACGAATGGTACATTTAAGACAACATGATTGAAATACATGTGGCTTGTACCGATTTTTAAGTCGTCATATTTAACCGCTTGGGGTTTCCTGAAAGTTGCATCGAATGCATAACTATAAAATAACTTATGCTAGAATTGTATGATCTATTGTTGCCATTGTATGTTCTTTCGCTATAATATTTGATATAATGATATATTTGATATGATATATTAATATTCGCTACATTTGAACTAAAGACGTAATCAAAACCTGCTCTCTGTTGTATTGTTTAGATATAAATGTTTGACGTTTAACGTATCTTCCACTAATTCAACATTTTATAATAGTTTTGCTTTTCTGATACGGTAGATAGGGTTCTCTTTAAGGTAAGCTCGAGTAGCACACATAAATCTAATGGTACCAATTTTTCCACTCGAGTTTTAAAGTGGTTGGTCTATTATGTAGTGATTTGATATCAAGTGAACGTCATTTAACTTGGAACTTGAATCGTCTGTAATAATATTTGAGAAAGTTTTCTCGTCAACATTGTAAAATTGTGTCACCTTTTACGTGTAAGTACAATTCAAATACCTTTGTATTTTGCACATATTAAACTTTACGGCTACACTTGTGCATTGCCTGCGTCTTTAGTGCGAAATAGCAGCGAGTGAGCAAAATATTTTGAAAATTAATTTCTTTGACTCAGCTAGAATGGAGGATCATTAGCCGCTATTTTTGCTAACTATCGCGTTTTCCAACACAACCATTTAATTGGACAATATAATCAGCCATCAGATGGTTGTTTTTGGCGAGCATGACTGTTAGTGAACATAATATCACGGATATTAAGTCGAAGGAGCTACAAGCAGAGGGCTTTGAATTAATATCCGTCATTAAATCGGCATCGCAGACAAGGAGTCCGGTTATTTTGGCAGTACCAAACCCGAACCTTGCAAAATAAAATAACCGGATCCGGAATTTTTGAAAACCAATACCCGAGCCGCGAGCCCGGAATTCTTCGTCGGAAATATCCGGAATATCCGGGCTCAAATGCAACTCTAATAAAAATATTTTATATTATTAATATACATAAATAAAAATATGTTTTTATTTATGCAAATCTGTATGTTTACCTATGACGATACGTATATTAATTTAATGATGCAAGCCATTGTCGGAAACCGTTGTCGAATCGAACGAATAAATTGTGTAGGTGCTTTGGTGATGAATATTAGTGTTTTCTAACTCGTTTGATACGAGGATACCAAGTCGTTCACGAACAAATCTTTAAGTTATTATTGTCTTAGCTTTTAGCTTTATCGTCAGTTATTTTTTGTTTTCGAACACGAACACACGAACATCTGACAAGTGTAATAACATTAACTAGCGCAGATTTATATCTTCTAATAATATTGAACCATTTAGCTATTGCTTTAAATATTTGAAAATTTTGCTCAAGTAGATGCCCCGACTTAATTTTAGGCATCTGTAGACTTCGGCACCGCGGAGTTCTGTCGGCTCTACAAACCGGCTCCGTTGCTCTTAATATATGTCTTCACTATGCTACTGAATTTTTGGCTTATTTATTTTCTGGCTTTGGTTTTGCGTATGGATGGACGGATTGTTGACCAGGACCGGAATGGGACCAAGATTCTTAATGAAAGATATCAAAATTTCTTAGGAAGAAACAACATTTAGGAGATACTTAGCTGAACCTATCGGTACACTATTGATGTGAAGTTAGTAACACTGTGAGACCGTTTACTCCGCCTCCTTTGTCGCAAGTTCTTGCGTGTCCTAGCTAATCCCGCCGAATTGATGTCCCGAGCGGGGTGGCCTATTATTTTAGTCGAAATCATTCTGGTTCCCATCGGTCGTAAGTTTAGGTACAAAATAGAAGCTCGCGGAGATTCAATTTCCATGCTTCTTGAGACTACTTAAGAGTTAAAGAACTAATCTTGAGTCGGCTGAGCTTAAATAATGTATTTATAGGAACATCTTTGAAATTAATACAACCCGATTCTTGCAATTGTTATGAACCTGAGAATTTTGTTAGGTTTTATTGGTCGTTTTCGCAGAAACTATTGCTTTATACGCTCATAAACGGATTTGCACATTGAAAGTTTGTAGGTAGGGACCAAAATTAATTAAAATGTTCTTGCACAAAATTACCTACAGAAATTTTAATAGGTAATACACTTATAATCTGGCCTTTCAAATGGAAACCTTAGGGTGATAGAATTCAACGGGTTCATGAGTCTGTTGTTCCGAAATTGGGTTGTATCTCTCGTAATATTTCAATCGTTCTTGCTTCGAAATTATTTTAAGGAATTTTGTTGATTTTTGTGTTAGCAGTAGCGACCCCTTAAATCTTTTATTTGAGCCCTCGATCTTGGAATAATTTCTCATTCAAAAGTTACAAAGATATTGACCCAAAGCGGAACAAAAACCGCCCAGGTTTTTACAAGTTTACAGGTATATAGATGACAAATTTTCAGTATAAGCACATATGTTCATAGGCAGTGTGTTTGAGTTTCACATATAGACTCTCTGACGCTTCAGCCAAGTTTGTATATATATTGACTTCAGTGCAATATGACTATATCGGAGGCTCCAAATCATTGAACCGGTTATCTAAGCATGCAATAGAGGCTACTCGTGGAAAGAACACTTCACAGTCCTAACGACCGTTGGATCCGGCTGTGTAAATCCGTGTTGCTACATAAAGACAAAAAAATTTAGCTAAATTTCTATTAGGAGTAAACCGCTCAGGAATTATTATGTTGGTGCTTTCCGGAACACATTTGCTCAATTAAGGACTGACACCGATGGCTTACGAGGCATCGCCTTTCAAGATGTTTAACTTTCAGCTGATTATTAGCTAATTAAAATAAGTTCTGAACGTTGTCCCAAAAGTGACGGGAAAGTATGCATTAGTACTTTATAAATATACAATTTGCGTGAAAGGACAGAGGGCTTGGAAGTGTTAAATAGCCGCATCGCGATCCCCTATGACGCTTGCTTTGTTAGCTTAAGGAGGTCCCACCCTTACACAAACACTTTCGCTTCAGCTTGACAAGGACCAGAAATAATAATTAAAATGATTTTCCCATGAGATGTTGAGTTAGGATATAGAAACCGTTAGAAATCTGGTAGATTAAGCTTTAAAACCTGATTTGGCTCGTGAAAGCTCGCACGGGCTCATAGTGGGTTTTGCTTTAGTAGTGGTCTACTAGCGAGTCTAACCGTAGTTTTCCTCTGTTTATATAGAGAATTAATTTAAGTATATATAGGATTAATTCAAGCATATTTATTTTAAGACTAAGAAAATACACTTAGGACCAGTGTTTTTTGTGTTTTTCTTAGTGCAAAAACACAGCGAAATTTCAAAAAACACAAAATTTAGCACATCTCAACTGTTTAATTAAAAGGCTACAAAAACCAAAATTTTTAACCGACCATGTTTATAACTGTGGAACCTAAGTCTATAAATTCTGAAATATGGAAAAATTAGTGCTAAATATAACTGATTGGTCCATTGTATAAATATATAATGCATGCAGCCGGTTAATTATCATTACTTGACCTTCCCTGTAACGCTAAAACAGGGTATTTGCGGGTTAATAAAAAACAGAGGTAAATGTCAAAAACACCCCTAAATTTCAAAAAAACACACATTTTAGCACAACATGAATTTTGCAAAAAAACCTTACGTAGGACGAGCCAGGCCTTATTTTAATGCTTCGTATATAGTGTTTCCGTACTGGGCTGCCAATATCAGCGGTAATACGAAGATTTTTCCTTGCGAAGTGTGATATAAAACTTGTACGTAGCATACTCGTGAACTTAGGGAGCATCGAGCCTTGATCTAAAGTGCTGAGTCAACGCCTGAACTGCGACAAATTGACCGAGAAGGACAGACTGACAGAGAAGTAGTTCATGTGGATTTGAATTAACCTACTTATACTCTTTACTTGTACCAAGGTTTATATTATCAGGTTTACTAGATTCAGAAATTTTTTAGGAAATTATTCTCTTCTACTTTTTCTTCAAGTGCTCGTAAAATCGTCTCAATATTTTCTTCATGGAATTCGTAACTTAGCAACCTTTAAAACTTTTCAATATCGTAGAACTAAATTGCAAACTTGGTAAGCTTAATTTTTAGTAAATAATCCTTAATTCTGGAGTAAAAATCAGACCGATGGATTGTAGCATAGTCACGACTTGAAACGGTACTTTCTGTATATATTAGTTTTGTATCAAGTAGGTCGGACTATTAAAATAGCCTCACGGAACATCGATAGATGCAACGCAACGACGTCGTTGTCGTTTTATTCAGAGAACGAGTTCTAGGGCATAGGTTAAACTCCGTGAGGACATGTGAATTTTTGGTCGTTCTTTGTCTTAAACATATACATCTTTGACCCTGTCTCTGTGGGACAAGAGACATCCGGAATCATCAATGAAAGTTTATAATATACTGTCGCAGATGCCGCGTTTAATGAAAGAGAAAATAGCCCAGTTGACTTAATTTATGTTTTGAACCATTAGGAGCTTTCAACATTTTCCTGCATCAGGCTCGACCAGAATCATCGCAAAAAAATTATATAAAGTAATACCAAAAGCTTCCAGAACAGAAAGTATTACATTCCCCGCGTTTAGAAAGCTAGGCAGTATGTGCAAAGCCAGTGATAAAAATTTGTTAGGACCGTCAATTTCTGGTGAATCTTACGAGGTAGGAAACCGGTCCAGATCCATTTTTACCGGCACTTACGAGCTGAAATCGGATTTTTGCAATGCGCATCATTTTGGTTGCAAATTACGAAAACGGCTAAACGCAACAGAAACAGGACACAATTGAGCTGAGACTAAATATTCCTGATCAACTTTACTCATTATATTTACGTCGCATCGCTACCAAAATAGTTAATCGTGGCCGTCGGATCCACATTGTACTTTCCACGTACTTCCCGACAACATCTTTAGTCAATGCTTAGTTAAATGACTTTTGTCGTATTGGCACGCTTTGCCTGTCGAACTAGGTGCCCTAAATCGCGATGAACTGACCATCGGATAAGTCAGAGCCGATCTAAATAAAAGTGACCGTTATGAATTTGCCGTTCAAAATTTCACGGCATATGGAATTGCGCATTGTAAACACGTCCTTGGGAGTGACCCATCCTAACCCGAACGAAAGCGAGCGTTAGGATGTCGTCTAAATAACTGACATAAAAGTTGCCTAGGAACAAGATAGACCAGAGAGCTCGTTGTTACTGTTTAGGATTTGAACTTTTAAAATTGTCACGATATAGGAGGTTACAACAAATATTTTGAGTTATTGTGCACCTGCTGTCAAGTCATGTCGTTCTAACTTATCGTACTGTTCATTAATGTATTGAGTCATACCACAGTACTGTGTTGAACTATTGATTGTTGTATGATGTGTATCAATAATTGTTGTATGTTATTGAGGTATGAGTTGTACCCTGTATTCCTTGTCATATCCAACCTTTAGTAGAATAGTCTTAGGATGGGATATGCAGTGCAATTGCACCCTTCTTTTTTATTGTCGCGTACGTACCTGAACCTATTATATTGTTTAGTGTGTTGTCACTTCATGCTAATCATTACTTATAAGTAGCATTCAGCTTACATGTATAAGCCGACTGGAATTACTTAGCGATGATTTACCTTCTGGCGCCCTGTTATCTGTATCGTTGGGTATGCGTGTCCGTTATATTTTTGTAAGGTAAGCGCAGCCGTTACCGGAGGTATGTTCGTTAAAGGTAAACGTTGTTGTTGTTGATCTAGCTTACGGCTGGGTGTGTTCGACTAAGAAGTATGATACCCTAGTTTGATTTAATCCAATTATCTATATGAACTACGTACTCCTTTTCTATTACTGATGTACGCAGTGTTATCGAATTTATTTATAACCTCATAACCGATTGCGTATCCGATTTGCTTGTCAATAAATGATCATCGAAAATACCACGTGTTCCTGCGTTGATTGATGATGTGTAGCGATATGTATCGCACGAATTTGAAATCGTCGTACCAGTTGACCAACTGCGTTCAGGTTGACGTCGGGTCTTAGCGTGATTCGCTGGCGTATTAATGTGTTCGACTGAGGCGCGGAATTTGAGTGATCCAAAGGTCCAACGTTGACGAGGATTCGAAGAGCCACACACTGAATTTAGTAGCGGGAATGATCCTACGTGGAACGCATAATGATTGTCGGCCACTACTGGGTGGCACTGTGGCTAAGAATGAATGTAGCAGGAATTGCTTTTGGCCAACCACAACGATGTAGCCAATTGAAACTTCCAGGTAAGACCAAGATAGAGAATAGCGGTATGGACTCATTGACCTGTGTGCGGGCGACGGAGCCAACTTCTCTGGGAGCTTAAAGGTAGTACCCCGTAGGCGACGTGCGCAACCGATCCGGTGGTATCAGAACACGTCAAGTAGAGGGCTCATGTGGCTTGCTAAGCTGATGTAGGTTCTTGGGTATGACCGAATGTGATGGTGCGGAATAAGCACATTAGGTCCGCCCATGAGGTTGCGACAGCTGGAGTCGTACGGGCACCACGTTTGGAAGTGCGTGGTGCAGCAGCGTCACGTCGATTGCTTATGTATTATTGTCTTAATCCGACTAGACGAAGCCTCTTCAAGTGACTGTCTCATTTGAAGAGTGATTGAAACCCAAAATACACGAAAACGGCAATATCTCCGCAAATTTCGAGCTATACGCTATGGGTATTATTGGTATCATTTCATAGAGCAATTCAGCATATTCTATCTTTATTTGCCTGGTCGTGTTTGCTTCTTAAATGTTTTATATAGGTTTTTCGATACGCTAGATACGATGGTGTTGCCTATTTTTACTTGTGATTAGGGGAGTTTTTACCATTCAGAACACATCACGGGTGATCATATAGCAGAATGAAAAAGGTTTTTGACTAAACATAGTCAGAACGTAGAGGATTGTGTGTTGCAGGGGTGAAAGTAGTACCACGTGTAAATTAAATTACAAAATTTCATTCCACCATCTAAAATACTTTAGGAGATAATTTACAAATATATATTAGTTTTCTTGTATTGCTTTTAGGGCCCGGCTAGACGTTATAAGTATTTCTTTATTAGCTTTCTTGTTAAAAAATGTGGGTTTTATATGCTTTTGTGCTGCCAGGAACTATTTAAATTTAATTTAGTTCTACAAATTAAAATCTAGCTAGAACATTGCTGTTTTGTTGGTACCTTTGAAATGGTTGGACCAACTGGGGTAATATTTTCGCTAGCAACATTGTCGATTTTGCGCTGGTAACTTCATTTTTCAGAAAATATTGGGGTGTCCAATTCTTTTTCAATAAAATCTAATTTAGCAGGTAGATTTTACAATGTATTTTCCATGTAATTGTGTAGAAATACTACACATTTCGTTACGACAACATCAAGTGTTAGGGAATAAAACCCAAGCATCATACTACAAGAGCCGTATATCTATTTGTATCTGTCCCAAATTTGTAGTTCGATTCCAGACGTTACCCAATTTTTTCAATTGTTTTCATCTGATTGGGTTTTATATGGAGTAATTTGACCCGCTGAGTTGATTGATGGTGTCAATTTTCATCTTGGCCGTACCGCTAAGGAGTTATGGCCAGGGGTGTGTCTTGTAAGTCCCCTGGCGGGTTCGGTGTTTTAAATATTGGTCTTACATAAGGTGTATTTACCGGTTTGTCGATTGACGGTACTAGTTATTCTCTCTGCGATCCAGATGGAGTTATGGGGTATAGAGCACATTCAAGGGGCACTCCCATATGTCACTGCGTGATAAGAAATAATTAAATTAAGTTAGCCTTTGACACGTTGAGTCGTATGGCAGTGTCAGTTTTCCTGTATGATACCGGTAAGGAGACATGGGCTTAGTAATTCTCTGTAGCACTTCCTAATGTCCCACAAGTCGATCTTATATAGGGTATAGTTCAGTCGATTGGCGGTGTCATTTTTCTCTCCGCAGTAACGGTAAGGAGTTATGGTGGATACGGCAATGGGACACTTCCGTGTTCTTCGTGGTATCGGAAATAAGACATTTGAGTTGGTCTTATATTGGCCTTATAATGGGTAATTTTACCCTTTGATATCGTATAGGGTAATTGTTGCAATTGTGTCGATTGGCGGTATCATTTTCTCTCTGTGGTTTTAGTAAGGTGTTATTGTGGAGGATAGGGCAACCTCAGGGGGCACTTCCACATGTCCCTCGACTGTCCGGAAATCGGGAAACGGAAAAGAACTAAGTTGGTTTCATTTTAATTAATTAGACCAGTTGAACTCATTGGTGGTGATGTAAGTCTTCCTTCGGCAGTTCCCCTTAGGAATTATGATGGTCAAGGGAGTCTTCGATATGACATTCCCGGAAGTCAAAAAATTAAGGTATTTATTAGCACGGTGATTTTACCCATTTAATTATATAAGGTAATATTTCCCATTGAGTCGAATGACGATAACGGTTTTCCTCTCTGCGGTTTCGGTAAGGAGTTATGATGTTGGGCATTCTCTGGGGATACATTAATCTATCGGGTCCGGAAATCGAAAAAATTAGGAAAATCAAGTTAGTCTCATATCGCGTAATTTCCCCCGTTGAGCTATTGGCGGTATCATTTTCCTCTCTTCGATTGTGCTAAGGAGTTATGGGGGCCAGGGGATACTTCTATATGTCCCTCGTGGTTTGGCAAAACAAAAACATTAAGTTGGTCTTATTGAGCGGAGCGACGCGTGTTTGTATTTGTCAGAGGGAAAAGTCGACACCGTTTGTGCGTCCGTCGAACTCCTCAATGACTACGGGGCCGATTTTATTTTTGGTTTGAAAGGCCTAATATCCTTCAGATGGAAGAGATATAGTTTTGGTCAAAATTTGTTTCAGTTAATTAGTAACTAACTAATTAGTTAATCGCGTTAGCCTTTTTTAGCCTTTTCAAACACAAATTGTTTATTTTTCAATGAATAATTAGTGCAAAGCTATTATTTCGGTGTGTATACTACATCTCACCGTGCCGATTACGAATCTGGTGTTTATTACTATTCGCAAATGTTAAAACTTGCTAATTAGTTAATTGGCTAATTCCTAATTAATTATTAATTAGCTAATGTTTTGAAAATTTTCAAAGTTTTCAGAAATGAAAAATTTGTACACGGGGGTTTTCGATGTCGCTGTTCACGAATATAACATTTCTGAAGCTGTAACAATTGGACGCATATATTAATTAGTAAATTAATTAATTAGCTAATTAGATTATTTTATGCAAATTTTAAAATCATCCTAATTTGTTCCGCTCAATTTTTATAATTTATTATGTTTACTAGTATAACGCAATTTTACCCGTTGAGGTTACATATTGGAATTTTCCTGTTGTGTCGATTGACGGTAATAGGTTTCCTCGTTGTGGTTCCGGTGAGGAATTTTGAGTTTAGGTTACCCTAAGACGATATTCCCATATGTCCCTCGCGGTCCGGAAATCGAAAAATTAAGAAAATAAAGCTGGTCTTATATTGCGTAATGTTATCCACTAAGCCGATGGTGTCAGTTTCCTCTTTGCAGTTCCACGAAGGAGTTATGGGTGTTAGGGATATTTCTATATGTCTCTTGTGGGCTTGGAAAACAAAATTAAATTGGTCTTATATAGGACAGTTTTACCTGTTGACTCAGGTAGCATTGCTTTACCCGTTGAGTCGATTGGCGGTATCAGTTCCTGGGTTCTCATTCACTGAAAATTTTTCCAGGGGGCATGAGCAGGTGACCCCCTGGTTTCGAATCTGGGGGCGCCGAATTTTGTCGAGAAAACGGTTAAAAATCGTGCTAGCAACATTGATAAAATGATTTCGATGTAGGGAAACGGCTATTTCGAAGCAAATTTTCACAAAATCTACGAAATTTTTGACTTCAAGACGAAATGTTAGTACAAGTTTTGATTAAATTTTATGCCATTTGAGAATGTGTTTACTTAGTGGAAACAAAATTATTGTGCCAAGAGGCGACGAACCGCGGGGATTCCAAATTTGCCAGGGGGCTCGAACCGGAGGCCACCCAGTTTTTGCCAGGGGGTACTTGAAAATGCGAGCCCCCACCCCACCCTTCTCCCAATTTGGAGAGCCCAGAGTTTTCTCGGCGTTTGCTAAGAAATTATGGGGTACGGAGATGCTTTCATGTGTTTTACGTGGGTTTGGAATTGAAAAATTAAGTGGTCTTATATAGGGTACCCTAGCGTACCCGTTTATTAGATTGACAGTGCCAGTTTTTCTCGCGGTTTCGATAAGAAGTTATGGTGGTCTGCGGATACTTCCATATATTCCTCATTCGTTCGTAAATCTAAAATTAAACTTTCTTATACTGGGTAATTTTACCCGTTGAGTCAGGAACGGAAATTTTAGCCGTTGGGTCGATTGGCGGTATCAGTTTTCCTCTGCGGTTTTGGTAACTAGTTATAGGGGTTAGTGAACGCTTCCATCTGTCCAGAAAAAGGCAAGAAAATTAAGTTGTTTTGATTACCAATTAAGTCGAATGGTGGTGTCAGTTTTCCTCGTCGCGGTGTCACGAAGGAGTAATGGGGGTCCGCAGACACTCCCATCTGTCCCTCGGGGATCCCAGAAATCGACACTACTAAGAAAATTATGTAGGATAATTTGATCCTACGAGGTCACCTCCATGTTTCTCGCAGCTTCGGAAATCGAAAAAATTGAGTTGGTCGAATATAGTGATGTCCGCGGTCCGTACCGACTTTAAAATTCGACGGAAGTCTGGTCAG
Source organism: Trileptium ribeirensis (assembly GCA_030248225.1). Lineage (NCBI taxonomy): Eukaryota > Metazoa > Nematoda > Enoplea > Enoplida > Thoracostomopsidae > Trileptium > Trileptium ribeirensis. The sequence goes on along the minus strand of JASANE010007215.1, from coordinate 17,907 downwards.
TAATCTAAAATTTTAAAGTTGGTCTTACATAGGATAACATGACCCGTTGAGTCTATAGGCTTGGTTATTTTTTCTCTCCGGCTCCTTCACGAAGCTATGAGGATAGCGAAGCCCTTCAAGAAATACTTTCAAACGTCTCTAACAAATCTAAATAAAACGCATTTACACATTTCATATTATGGGCGTATTCATACTTAGCTATTTGTTTAATAGTGATAATAGTAACATTACACGTATTCAGTAGTGAATCTTTCAGTTAAGTATGTATTAGTTCGAACCCGATGTCGTTATCAGAATTTGATATGACGATCTGGGCAGTAATTATTGTCGATAGTGTTAGAGAACTCCAATGGGCATAGTGGTAACAATATTATTATTGTCATTGGTTGAAAAGTAAAAGTACCGAAATACATTTTTTACGAAGAACCATTGTTATGTATCTTACCTGTATGATAAACCAAAGCAGGAGCGTCCCATGGGTAGATTTAGAATTTATGCTGAAATTTCTGGCCTAAACCATCACAGGAAGTACTGAACAGTGAACTTTTTCTGTTAAGTGCTAATATAATGGAGGAAACAATGGCTATGGGTAGTAAAGTATCAAAATGTTGGAAATTTCATTGCTTTACATGGAAACCAACAGTCAACCGATGGACGTCTTCCAGTACAATTCATTGACTGCTGTAAGGATACGCACACGATATTCTACAATTATAGGCTTGTGTTTGTTTTTCCTCAAAATTCTCGCCGTACTCCCAGCAATAAATTATTGTGATACAGGACGAAGGACGGCCTTCTCCCAGGTTTGTTAGATAAGATTTGTCACAATAAAACTCTTATTTGAATTCAATTGATAGACGGAGTAGGCTCAGTGCATTATTAAACGCGGCAACGCGCTGTGTTTGATGTTGATACCGTCTTGTATCTGCTCGCTTTCAAGCGAAAAAATTGTATAAAATATTGATAAGTAGACTCACTTCCCGTTTCACACAAAATTGTTTTTGTGGCTCATACATCCTTCATTATTTTGGCGTCCTGCAGACTTGGTGCCCCAGTACAGTTCGGCGCTGCGTGCTATATCTCCACTTCCGGCATTCTCACTAATGTGAGATTATTATAGGCAAATGCGCAGTACCTACACGCGAATTGCGCTCTAATCTGTTTGCTAGAAGTACAGCTATTACCGGAACAAAAATTCACTATTATTTTGATGTAATGTTTCGGCGTGTAAGTACTAAATCATAAGCCAGTGGGTGTGAGCGCATAAGAATATAAAATCAGGAGCCTATGTGGAACATTTATGAGCATACATGGAAGCGTTTTTCTACTAAGTCCGTGTTGATAAACGATGAGGCTGTGGACTCATAGTATTACTTAACTTGAACCGCAGCTCTTCTAAAGATCACAAACTAGCTGAGATACACTTTGCGTTAAACGCATCGATAGAGAGGCAGGAAAAACAATGTGCCAAAAGGACCCACTGCAAACCTCTAAACAGTTTTACAGTAAAGATATTGCATAAAATGGTCATTGTAAAGGCATTGAAACGTCGCTGAATAAAATGTATGTTCGCAACTGATATTCATTGTGGAATGTTCATTGGAACAGAGTACGCTGGTATACTTCAGCCGAGCCATGCATGGTTATGAAGTTATCAGTCAAAATGTGCTGCATGTCTTGTTGAATTTAATGGTAATAAAGGTGATCATGGTTCTTGAAAATGATGCTGTAATTTAAATTCAAACGTATCTTTGATGTTTGGACCGATTAATTAAGCGGAGCGAGGTCGCCGAGCGAAGCGAGGCGATCGAGCGAAGAGTTTTTATTTTCTGTCTGGGAGCAAAAAAGTCGATGTCCGTTAGTCTTTCATGGATCTCAAGAACCACTGAACCTATTTCAAAAACTTTTATTGTTTGAAAGCTTATCATGTGAGGATGTGCACCTGATATTTTAGAAGTTTGGCAACTTGCCAATTTTAGCTAATTAACACCCTAATTAAGCTCATAACAGCTTAATTATTGGTCGTAGAGTCGTTTTAACGGCATATACGTTGAGTTTTCCATGGGGAAATAAGAAAATAGATGCATTGTACATACAGGAATAGTATAGTACGAATGTTATAGGAAAAATTATGTTCAGACTCCGTGTCCTATGATTTCATTGATGTGCTTCGATTACCATTCATCACCATGCTGTATAAGCCACGTGACTTCCTTTGTCTTGCTTTTCATTCGAACGGAATAAAGCTATTCGTTCATTTACTCATTGTTGTCTAAGTAATAATATATTCCCAACACATTGAGTACGTTCATATTACTAATCCCGTCGCTCCGATCAAAAAATGTAGTTCCACTACGACTGGTGTCAGAATAGTTAGTTACCGCTCAATGCACATTCATGGATCCTCTCATCTCGTTTTTGTAACTGAAACAGGAATATTATGAAACATATGCATATATAATCTGCTCTGCTCACATTGTTTTACTGAACCGTAGCCTTTCCTGTCTCCAAATTCCGTAACATATTCATTCCGGTCTTATTAGTCTTCTTATTTTTTATGATTAGGAAAACACCCGGTTGTATCTAATTTTGGTGGTGGTGGCAATCAGTCGTTATTGTCCGCAGCTCCTTTAATTACGACAGATACGCCTCACGTCGAGCTGAAGGATGTAATAGAGCAGCTGGAAAAGAGTGCAACCGCATACATTAATTTACTCACGAATTTGCGCGGACAAGTGATAAAGGTATGTAGGTTGTTTCTGTAGAGTTCGTGTCACTAAAATACGTGCTTTGTATAAGTAGTCAGTTGAACCGAATGATTGTTGAATCAGATAAATGTTTTAAGTTTCGGTAAATCGCGCATCGAATTTCCACTAGAGACTTATGCTGCACAGTATCTAGACTCCGTTGCTTGATCCGATGCCTCCGAGACAAGTTATAATGTAAAATGTCAGGGGAACCCACTTAGCCTTATGACAGTATGGTAAATCGGAGCTAGCTTTTTGAATTGTAATCACGAAATATGATGGTGTCGTTTCACGTTACACTACAGTAAGGGTTAGACACATTTCGCAAATAGCAAATTCAAAAATTCTTCTCTTTCTATCTCGTTGAGACAGATTTTTTTGACGATTAAAACACCATTAATAGAAATTTTGCTGCTTCAATTATGCTGTTCACAATAATTGCAGATGATGCGTATGCAAGGTTTTGAAGTCCGCGCTTTTTTAAAACTTGCCAACAGTATTAATTCATAAGCAACCCAGTAGACGCATATACATTCAGACAGGGGTTAGGGCAATACTGTCCAAGCAATTCATTCATAGCATCAGCATACATTCATCAAAATACAATTAGTATTGAGGTCATAATATCGGAAAAAAACTGGACTCTCCATTCGCTGAAAGTTTTGTCTGGGGGTATGGACCGGGTGCACCTGTTTTGATTCAGGGGGAACCGAAAAATGCCAGGGGCCCCATCCCCCTTCCATTTTGGAGAGCCCAGACAAATTTCACACCATTGGATGAGTAGGTTAGGTCCAACACTGGGTCCTCGCCCATTTAATTGAACTTTCACAGCCATGTGGATCAGATCAATTTTTTCTACTTTGCCAAATCCATTGATGACGGCTGTGCTTACCTTACTCGACTGCAGGGATTAGGGCAATTCGCTGAAAGTGAATCGCACGACGGCCAGTTATCGCAGCCCGAAGAATAACTGCTGGCTTGGTGTTAATTGCAAAACACCATTTGCTTGGTTCAAGTAAGCTAAGGGCGGCAATCAATTGGGAGATACCAGGCATAGGGTCAATGTATGCCTCAAGGGTGCGAAGGAAAAAGAAAATGGTGGTTCGATTACGCTTATCCTATTCTACATTAAATGTATTACAGTGGTACGTTATACAGATACACAGTACAAAATACAATTATACAATAGACAATAATTCAGTGGCATCATATTTGTCACTCACTCGAACGACATGACATGACAGTAGGTAAATTTCAGGTTCATTGAATGACATACTATTACATTACAAAAACCTAGAGAGTTGTACTCGATTTACCAAATGCGGAATGCTTTGAGGTCAAATGATTTAGCTATTCTTGGGTTGAGATTTGGTGCTTCCAGGGATACATTTATCATACACACGTACGATCCATCGGGGAACTTTTAAACAGCAAACGGTGTTAGCGCTCGCTTTTATTCTAGCTCTACGCAAACTTGTGCAATGGCCAGTTCATGGTGACTTAACATACTGGTGTGACTGGGTAAGCGTGCCGGTATGGCAAAAGTTCAATGCATTGCTTTTGCAGTGACGTCGTATCGGAGATTGATGACTCCGGTGCAGCCTTACCGCACTGATGATGCTAAAAAATCAGTAAGAAAATGAGGGTAATTTGCAAATATGACTATAAACCTAAATCTGAAATGCTACTAACTGAACCTATCTAGCTCTGTGTTACTATGTAAATTTGTGTAAAAACGTGAGCGGCTTTTGCTCCATTCGGGGTTAGAGTCATCATAATTTTTAAACACGCCATGGTTTGCAGGGGTCAATAGTTTAAAGAAAAGACCTAATGGGTTTTCATTTGTAAAATAAAAATAATCAAAATTGCTGGACGGAAATTAGATTTATAACGATTGAAATTTTAGATGGGGAAACCGTCTTTTGGGTCACCGGGCAAGCGAATCCGATTGAGTTGATTCAACTGTAACATCTTATTTGAAGGATCAGACGTGCGCGTATAATTTCACCAAATTGAATCAAAATTCATTGAGGGAATTTTGAGTTATTTTAAATTTTAACTCGGAGTGGAGACGTCCCACTTCCCAGTCAACGGGTTTATGGCTCCGATGAAATTTTGTTAATTTTAGAGATATATTTGAAAGATTACGGCCTTATGTGTGACACCGAAATTTTAGCAAAATTGCTGGAGGGAATTTTATACATGCAAAGTTAGTCTATCTTTATTCCAACTCCTAATCATAATCGAAGTTGAAAACTGGCAAGGATAAATGTGGTTTTTGTAAGTATATTTCTAGAAAAGTTTTGTTTAACCTCGGTCAACTCAAATTCATTCATATTCCTAATTCGACTGAGGGAATCATGTAAAATTAATTTTAGCGAGTGTCGTAATTATTTGAGCTTTAACTCAGAGCAAGGGAATTCAGAATGACTTCTGCTTGGATGAGAAATTTCGTACATGTTGGCTGCTGTCGGGCTGCCACGGCGTGCGGGCAAACGGAAGGCAGGACGGAGCGGGCGAACAAGAAACAGGCAATAGTTGTCGAGACAATCTTCTAAATTAATCACCTAACGCTTCTGACAAAAATGATATTTGGTACTTCCACTCTACCCTTACGTACTGCATCCTCCATCGTCCACCCGTACTTCCATCCAAGTGAAAAACGAAATGGGAAAACACGAAGAAAACTTAAGCAAAGCACTAACATTACTACGCGACAGAGTAAAGTCTACCGGTCTCTTCCTGCCGAAATCAGACTGAACCTCCTATTTCTGTCGGGACGTCTAACCCCGACTGTCTTTTAAGTCTGCGACCAATCAGAGACAATTTGAGGCCGGAGTTCCGTTCTTCTCTTAATTCGGCCAATAATATTTTAAATTGAGATTGCTACTGTAAAGCGATAACGGTCCCTGTCCAAAGGGCATTTCTTTGATAATTATAATGAATATTAGGCTCATCAAAATTTAATGAGCCTGTCTGATGACAAGAAATTTTTGCAACCATTCCGGGGTCCCAGACCTTAGGCAGCAAATTTTCCCCATATCGAAACAATTAGCCCCAATTTTCCAGACAGCTTAGTCCCTAGAAGGGAGACCTGGATCTTGGGCAGCCCCTGAGTTTACGCCAAGCAATTCTAAGGTTCGGTGGGCCCCCAGCTGTTCCACGTTACCTGTTTATGGGTGGAGAGTTACTCTTTTGTGTCGGGTTTAGTGAGTGGAACACAACGATAGGTGACATGCCAATTGGGAAAAGTTTTGCATTTTTCACGGCGTTACTGTACCCAAAGTGAGTACAGCGGGCTCAAATCAAACCCTAGAGTCCGGGGAACGTAATTATGATATAAATATAAAATAGTAATAAAAAGAACTAGTTAACCACAATTAAATAAAATACACATTTTCAAGGGTACTCTTAATTATCTGCAAAGCGATACCTACAACTTGACAGAAAATAGCAAAATCTTACAGAAATGTTATAGTACTAAGCCCTCCGTTTTGTCTACGTTTTTTGTTTTTTTAAATATAGTGTCCAGATGTCGGCTCAAGGGGCGTAGATAGTTTCGGAGAAAGAGGGGTAAGTCGTGATGGTTATCGGTATGCATGTCGTGGTCTAATTTAAGAAAATCCTAATTCATTACGGTATTGTAATACATTTAGCTGAGTTCAGAGCACGTCAGTAGTAGTCGTCGCGTGGTGTAGAACTAAATAGTATAATGAAATATTACTAAGTAACTGTCATATTTTTAGTTCGTGTCATTGCATTAGAGTGTTTACGCAACGCTTTTGTCCAATTAATATTTGCATTAAACGGCCCTGAGATCCGGTCGATTGTACAATTTGTCATCACGTATCCAAATCTGAACGACACATTTTACATTATATATTTTATTTGCGATCTGTTGAAGAGCCTACAATAGGTCATGTATGTATAGCTTGTCCTTTTGAGCATTGAGCTGGGAGTCATTGTAAATGAACTTATACTCTAATACCTTGCTATGGTTACTTGAGTAATGTAAAGATGTACCGTATGTCGTAATGAACATTTTATAGTTTAATTTTGCCATGTTGAACTGCATCCCGTTCTCCTGCGCTTAAAGTGCCACCCTCTGTATTTACACTACCTCATAGTCACATCATGACGTTTCAGTGCGTATGTTGACAATGATACTAAACGTTTTTATATTCTAGCGTTGTTACGATGCAAAAACGTCACAAATAAATTCGGCCAACGCAGCTGAAACCCTAGTCGACGACATTCGTCTGGCTGTACGTAAACATGCCGATATTGAAGCTTGGGCAGTAGCACATCTGGATCGAGGAACTGTGATTAATCTTTCCCCACGAACGCCTGTGGCATCGATAAGTTCGAGCTCTGGAAAGTCGCCTAAAGCCACCCAACCTCCCGGAGGAAGCTCGAAGAAAACAAAACAGCACACGGGTGATACAAATAGCGAGCCGAAGCCAAAGAAAAAGAAAAAAGCTACTCAGTCGATGGAATCGCTGCTGCTACAAGAAATTCGGCAGCAAAGTGGAGGTGTTTCCAGCGACCAGCGCCAGTCAAAAATTGTTATCAGTGTAGCCAGCGGCTCGCCAGATGTTTTGCCGAAGGCCGTGGATCCTGCAAAAAGTAACGGATCTCAACGTCAGCTTTCTTTAGCAACGTCGAACCTGAAACATAACACTAGTGGTCAGCCGCATCATCATAACTTGTACTTAGCCCATAATAACGCAACGGCTATGTCTAGCGCCGTCTATCGTCCAAGTACGGTGGTACCAAAGTCGACGCCAAATTGTACCCCTATTATAGCGTCGGTTGCCACCTGTGCTGGTTTAGGTATTTCAGTGGGCCCATCTCATGGTGGCCACCAAACATCCATAAACACCAGCAGCCAAGCTGTACGCCGACAGCCAACTCTTGAAATTTCAACCCAGTCTGCTAGCAGCCGGGGTATGCCGCATATTGTTGTAAGCCCAAAGGCAGTTCCAATCGGCGCGTGTTCGATTTCGCGATCGCCGGCAACCATAACAGCTACCACCGTAGCTGCATCTTCACCTGGAGTTGTCAATTTTGCAGCAACCGCTGGTAAGCCTCGCTTGATTGCAAGTTTCTTCATGCCAAAAACTAGTGGGCATCAAGCTACAAAGTCTGACGTCATCTCTGCTCGTGCAGCACCATCGAATCAACAGCCGACTCGTCTATGTTCAACAAAAGCTGGACCGACCAATAAAGTAGTTGTGTCGCCGTCGGTCAGTGGCAAACCTGGGCCACTGTTTGCAAAAACGTTTGTCGTTGAACCGAATAAGCACGTATTTGAAGCGTCGAAGGACGGTGACAGCGTTACAGCTACTACAACGCGTGAAACCGCTGCTACTAGGAAATATAGCGGATCGGGACCGACATTTGGAAAAGGATTCGCTCCGATGGTGCATAATGGAGTCGCTGACAGTGTGGAAACGCGAATGTTGGCAGCTAACTTTTAGAAAATACTATGAGCCAATAATTTTCGCTGCTGGCGACTTCAGGTAACATGAAACGTTATTTTTCATGTAAATTATTGAACGATGCTTACATGAACTAGTTATTTAGCTGTTAACAATAACTATTATTAAAAATGGTGAGCTTGTCGAAATTAGGCGTTTAACGTGATCTTTTTCTATGTTTTACTTATTGTAAGCAGTTTTTGTTGTCAAACTGTTGCATTGATTTGTTTTTATTATTCAGTTTTGATCGTAAAATATATTACACGATGAGATTGTTCATGGCAGGAATAATATTAAATAACTGCTTGAAATGGCCGCAGCTAGAAACACGACAGTTCTCTCGATGTACGCTAATGATTGCTCGACGGTAAATTCTAGCTCTTAGTGTAGTATTTTGTGGTATCCTCGTTCAAGGGAAAACATACATGAAAATATGTTTTTATTTGAGCTATGATTCCACAACGGGCTTTTTTGGGCGGAGTCATGTAGTTGATTCGCTTATCACAGAATAAACGCAGAGCTGCGCGCGGGTACGGTTGCCCTAGGTCCTGGCCGGGTACGTGCTCAAATGTTTATACCGCCGGTAGGGTGTAATCGTCGGGTAGTGGATATCCGCGGGTTCCCTCAGCCATCACATTTACATATGTTAACTACAGTTTTAACACACTTTTATAGTGTTCTGTTCCAACTTCCAACATGTAGGCTTGTAGTCGTGCCGTATTTCTTCCCCTGCTACATTTCCTTCACCCTAAGGTATCAAATATTGCTTATGCCTACATGACGCTCCTTTTCATGTTACGAGACCAGATATCGCAGCTATCTGTTATTCCAAAATCATCTGCGATGCTTAAACTTGTGTCTCCGTCGCAAGGTTGAATCCAACAATACTGCATTGGTAGCTTTAAGTTAGCGGAATTGATCCGATTAATTCCTTCGTGAAGCTGTACTCTCCCTTACCCAACTTTCTTCAATTTGATAAGCTATCATCCATCTTTTGGCTAATTTGTAGCTTTTACGAATAGCCTACTTTACATTCTTGAGGAGCGCCCTATCACCAACCTTGTAGCTCGGAGCTTTCCGTTTGCGTCATATCTGGCTTTTTGACCGCACTGAGCAGCTTTCATATTTTGCTGTGGCTGTTTCTAACGGTTCATTTAATTAAGTTTTATTATACCTGCTTTACTCTGTCCTCTTATCAATCTTCCGTGCTCACACCTGGCGGCACTGCCAAAACCTCAGGGCCTCACGATCCCAGTTCTATCCCAGTTATAAACTTTGTTATGAATATTACTTGCCTGTGCAATCAACTAAACACTACTGCATCTACGGGAAGCCTCGGCGCAGGGCGCTCAAAAGTTCAGGAATGGGCAAATCTATTTACTGTTCAGGTTTCATGTGCGAAATCTTGTTCAAACCCGAGCACCTGATTTGTTAGCGCAAAGTTTTTGTGAACGAAATAGCATTGGTTGCTTCAGCGAACGACTTCTTGAATCGGGCTGTATGCACATTAACACCCCCGCTCCGAATGGTTGCGTGCCTGGTCATCCTTTGTATAATATGCACTCTAGCAGCATTTTCCAGAACACCGGTCAAAGGGGTTTTCGCATCTCCGTTACTTGCGACGCCACCCATCTCGTGAGCGAGTAGCACCCAGTGAATGACCGCATTGCAAGAAATATGCTTTGCATGACTCCATTTGCATCAACAAACATTGCCTGCTGTGCCTCAACAAATGCTGCGGAGAGTAACGAATGATTGTTTCTATGAAGAAATTAATGTGTCAGTCAAACAAAACGAGGCTATTTCCTGGTAGTGTGCGGAGACTTAAACGCAACGGTTGCAACTAGCTTACCCAAAGACCACAGCTGTCTCGTAGCACACTGCATCCCGCCAATGTCACATGACAACGGGGTTCGTTTCATCTCATTCCTGTTTGCCCATCGGTAATACCGCAAAGTGCCTTAAGCAACCACACAAAGAAACTTGAGCTTATAACCACGTAAAACATGGAAACATTATATTTCATCTGCCTCAAACAGCGATGGTGTCAGTAATGCCGTTCGGACCGGGGCACATCGATTATTCAATTAGATAACAGACCGCTATTGCTTACGTGCTCAGTAAGTCTATCTGCACACGGCAGATCCAACCGGAAGCAGTCACGAATCGGAACCGAGCTAGTGTCCGGTCCACATGTTTGCAACAAGTTTGACGTCAAACTCTCAAATAGCTTCGCCTTTCTCGACGATGAAGCAGACAACCTAATGGCACACCTCTGAAAAATGTCGCAGTATAAGCGATTGATTGGACTCGTCGCCAACGAAGTAACTGGATCACATCGAGAACGCCGAATCTGGTTGACGAGCGCAGGGCTCTACGAAACTTTCAGACCATAAGACACCTTCTTACTACCGAAATCGCTGCATCAACCGGGACACATTGGGAAAATTATGGGAGTTAAAACGCGAATATAATGAACCAAGCAGCTTATAATTCATTAAACTGTTCAAGACGTTCAAGAGTGTATTCGCAATCTTTTCTGCCCTTTGCGAACTAATACGCGCGGAAAACAGAACAGCTATCAACACTATCAAAAGCGACCGATGGAAACAACATTTCGGCAAAATTCTAAATCGACCAGTGGCTGTGGTGTCACCAATCCACGTGCCGTTTCATGGATTCCTGGATGTATCAGCCGGACCTCCATATCTTAAGTAGGTGGAACAAGCTATCTGAACAATGAAACCTAGCAGTGCCCCGGAAAGAAGGTATTTCTGTCAGCATTTGGAAAGCTGTGGGTTTCCCGCTCCCTATACATTTCTAAAAATTGCAAGAAATGTTTGGCTTCACGAGAAATTCCTCTGTCCTCGAGAACGTTGGTACTAATTCCGTGTTTCAAGAAAGGTGACAAAACAAACAGTCAAAATTACAGGGGACGGAATCTCACTCCTAGACGACGTACACAACTATCGAAACAATTATGATTGATCGGTTGGGGCCTTCATGCATGAAAATCAAGGGAGTCCCGTCGCGCACGAAGCACTGCTGATCAGGTCTTTGCTCTTCGGCAAATTGTAGAACATCAATATAGCTGGGAAGAAATAATGTACAAAACCAGCTTGAAATTAACTTTGTGATTATACATGCTTGTAGACACAAAGTATCATGAGTTATGTATTCTTTTACATTAAGAAATAGATAACCCAATATCTTCGTAGATTTCGTGATGTCGTGCTAGCGTTTTGCTCAATTACCATTTAAAATAGTGAGTAAAATGAAGGACTCTTGTGACGCCCTGGGGACACTTGCCTTCAGTGGATGAGGTCTGATATATGTTTACATAGGCACTAGGTTGTGGACTAAATACCCATCATATTCTCGTTCGTATAACCTCTACAATAGGCCTCCAAAGAATCCACCATTACAGAACTTATTTCAGTGGAATGGTTTTGTAATGTATAATAAACTTTCTATGTCAACGATAGAGGTCTATAATTTGCGGGCTTCACGCACCTGAAAAAATTTTTGACGCGGGTACGCGCCTAGAGGCAGTAGACAAGCCTCCGATTTCCGCGGGTAGCCGCGGACTCAAACATATTTGCACTAGCATACCTCTGTGTGTATGTGGCATGCACAGCTTCGTGTCACCTGGCTTTTTCGCGAACGACTCGCCAAAAAAATTTTTATTTCTAAACTTAACTGTAGGTACGAGTATATAGTAGGCATGGACATCGGCAGTAAATTGTTACCCCTTTACAGGACCTGACTAAATTGTCCAGGTACCAAATTAGCCACCCGGGTATCCTACACTAACTTTAGTGAATCTCGTAAGCCGTAGTGGCTACTCAAATATGTGTGTGCCACGTTCAAATTAGGTGCTCAAATGAGACTTGTAAATTGCGACTAAAAGAAACTTTTTTCTGTGGTGTACCGTACAATACTGCGTGCTGACATACAACTGGTGGCCAAGGAAAAGAGCGAGAAGAACCATCCAATGTCAAATACCTTATACTGGCCTATGCCGCCTTATGATAAGAAAAGTTCGGAAGTTAAAGTTTAAAGGTGCCATTATATAAATGTACCGGTTATTAGCGGTTGCGTTTTTCACGATAAAGATGTACGAGTCTTGGATAAGATGGACGTGTTTATTGTCTAAATTTATTGCTTTGGCAAGCGGTAGTTGTAGTGATAATTGGTTGGCGGAAATGCTACATTGGTCAGTTGTTAGGTCTTGAAGTTAGATTTGTATTTAATATTTGCTTATCGAATTTATTGGCAGTGTGTAACTAAGCTTTTTTCAAAATTTAACGACAATAAGTAAATTCATAGTAGCATTGTGGATTGCTATATTATATTTTGATTTGAAAAGTATAATGTAGTCTTTGTAATCTATGTGCGTCTTTTGCGGCCAAACCTTATCATTGTGGTAAAGAAACAAATTAAATTTACAATCTCGATTTGTGTAAATTGTAGCTGGGTGTACATTGTCGTCCATGAATACCACTCGATGCACGAAACAGCATTGTTGGTGCGTACTGGAGCACGAATTGAGAACTGCATCAGCTGAATTTTGTAATTGCCGCCGAAAATTTAAAACTAGTAAAAGCGTATATGAATTATTCACGCTTGTAGTGGAACGCCTTTTGCTTTGGAATGACAGCTGCTCAGATATAAGAATGAAGTTTGTCAGTCACAATAAAGACATAGATATATTATAACATGGTAAATGTGCTGGTTTCTCAAAACCATGTTGATAAGTAGCTCTTAACAGCGCGGTAAATGTTGGTTGCCAACATTTAGCATGTATTATGCCTAATGAAAGTTCAGTCATATATTATTTTGTTTTGTACGCATTTCGCTACACTTTTTAGTATATATGTTACTTATAATCTGCGTGATATCTAGTGCTGATCGAACACGTGGATTCATAGATCTAATATGGTACGTTGTACTCGAAACCATCTAAATCGTAGTTGTCAAACGGGTCTATTGTCTCGCTGATATATATTAAGTTTAGCCGAGTGTGGTATTGCTTCAGCTTTACCATGAAATAGTGGCATAGTGGGTGCCGATGCACAACGTCTTCGATCAAGACCATTATAGCATTAGTTTCTTGTCAGCCGAAATATAACATTACATTATATATATACATTTGAATATTCAAACATTGCTACAATGTTAGTTTTAGTTCATGACAAAAGCGCTGCGCTCATGTTAAGTGTGAACTCTGCAGATATATAGTAAGCATGCCTATTTAGAAACGCCTGTTTTGGTCACTGCCTATTAAGCAACACACGGTAATTTGTTTGAAAAGACAATATCTACATTTCCTGCGCATTTATAGCGACTATATATTTACTTCGTGCCTGTAATGGTACTTACCATATCCATATTTCGCGTGTACAATATAATATACTAATTAGATATGGTAGTTGCAATTACACGAACTATGTAATTGTAGTTGTTATCATTGCGCCCGAAGTGCAGATAAGGTCGCTACAATTGCGCGCACCAAGTTGACAGCATCATCGCAATTATTGTAATGTAGACGTGAGGACTACCATTTCACATTAATTATATATATATAGACGTTCACTTTCCAAATTTTATGTGCAGTGGCTGCTACTATATGCTTGAAGTGGCCTTAGCTGCACGCGTCTTAATGTGATTCCTGCATAATTGACAAGATTTCGTTGACTCAAATAAAATATTAGTTATAAATTCTAACAGAATGTCAACCGTTATAATTTCTTGTTTTACACATGCTAACAAACATTACTTATGAGGACTACAGATTTTTGAATTATGTAACTACCACGGCTAGGTAGATATATATCTCTAAATTATAAATGGTAAGTAAATGGAAACTCTCTAAGTGAGGATAATATGTCTACCCGGGGGCATGTTTTGAAAGGTACATTGTAGCATTGTTCCTAAATTGGTTCGTTGGCCACTGTTCGCTAAGTTGTCCTGATACGATAATTTAAGTTACTAGCGTCTGTACCATGTTTGGTTGATGATGCGGTCAGATTTACATTGAATTTAATTGATTGGTGACGACAATATAAAATTTGTAAAATATATGTTTTCGGGACAATGTAACCTTTAGGGGCGGAAGCGAAATGCGTGCCATGCCGTTCTCGATATACTAAGCCTAAGCCTTAGTCTTAGCTTAAGCTAAGGTCCCTATATGATCCACGCACTAAGCCTAAGTCGGGGGCTACCGCCCCTCGAACCTCCGCTCTAAGCTGTTCTTTTTTCTAACGTTATAACGTCCGGCCCCTAAAGGTGACATGGGCCAGTTTTCGTATCACAGTGCAGTATTTTCAGTATAAAATGTGTAAAGAGTTTAAAGGCCATTGGGATTGAATAAACAAGTAAAATTCCACGTTATTGCACCGTTTACGGAATAAGTAAACAGGGATTATTGGTTATGTCCTGTTTGCGGTTTTTATTTTGGATTGAAATTAAACGTTTGATGGTTGTACGTTTCATTTTGAGCAGCTTCGTTTGTTTTGCCGAAATGGTTATGTATTTCTCTGGCCTCTCCAAAGTGAGGGGGCGGCGGAGGCCCCCCGGCACTTTTGGCCGCCCCCCCCCGGCAAAATCGAGATGCCCTCGGGAAGGCGCCCATTGCATTTTTTGGCTGCCAAACCCCCCCCCGGCAAAAATTTTTGGCGTGAAATATAAAACTATTACTAATTACTACGCAGTATTTCTGAAATAGAGAACAAATACAACGTTTATAGACCAGGCTTCCGGGCAAATTAAATGCTTGAAATCTACCTAAAAATTATAATTTTGGCTCCCCGGCACTTTTGGGTTCCCCCCGGCAGAGGCCCCCCCCCGCAAAATTTCTGCGAATAGAGAGGCAGTTTCTAGGGATACATCACCATGCAGTTGTGATTTTTTGCAAAATTCGTCATTGTTGCTATATATTATGCTAGTACTTGGTGTTTCCGCCTCATTTCTTGCATAAATGGGAATTTCCTTCGTATTCGCCTTTATGCCTTACTATTTTTAATGCAGATAACTTATTTGTCGCACAAAATATGTTGGCGGAACTCGTTTTTGTTAATATATGTATAGCATGCTTCATGGCATAAATGTTGCAGCAGTTTTTTTATTATGTGTAATATGCCGTGACATTGTTTATTTCCCATGATATATATAATTGCAGCAGCCCATGTCAACTGGCTAAGCTAAGTTCCCTATATGAGCCAAGTACTATGTAACAGCCCGAGTTTTGGTCGAAATCTCAAGTATCCAAAATCAGGCCATAGGGGCCTCAAAATTCAATGGATAAAGGGCGATCGGATACAGGTGGAGCGTGGTCCGGACTATAACTTGTGCATTATTGTTCGTTGTTGTAAAATAAACTTCATGTCATCATTATATTGTATTGATACGGTCACGTTCCACCAGCCCGAGGTGCGCGGGGTGATTTCGCACCCAAAATTGGATCAAAAGCTAACGGTTGAGGTATCCGATCGATCCCGGGTGTTTACTGTTTTGTAATCAATAAAGTAATTGTGTCATTATTTTGTATGTGGAATGTGGGTCGGATGCGTAGTCGGATCGGCCGGGGACAAGGGGGAGAGATTTCGCGTTTTATCACAATTCGGCTTAACACTTTCGTCGATTAGGTGCCCCAGGGTCGGTCCCAATGCGCATCCGTGGGCCGTAGCGTATATATAGTTATTTGTCATCCGCTTATATAATGTGTACCGTGTATGTGTCCGGGTGTCAGGATGGGTCGGGGTGTTGCGCTGGACCATCAGGACAAAAATGCGTTGTGAGCTTTCTAATATCTTGGGGACCTGGAAAGATCTATCCTGACACGCCGGACAAGGAAAACTGTTGTTTCATTAGTATTCTGATTCATGTATGTTTAAGGGACGTTTTGAGTACGTGGGAAGAAGGATAAAATCGATCTAATGTGACTGAATTTTCATTTTAAAAGGGTATCAGTAAATTGAAATTTTGGGGGTTTTTATTGATCTCAAACAAAAAGGGGAATATTGAACTATCATCAGGAACCTATAATGCTTCAAAATTGTTCCCTCGGGTCAACTTACTCCCAACCCGTAAGTACTTATGGACCCCCGATCCCGCGTTTAAGCTCTCAAACTTTCGGGCCCTAAACCACCGCATCCTAAACCAAAACCTCTTGATTTTTCGAGCCCCGTACCTTAATTGGGTTCTATACTAATCATTTCACAAAAAACCGGGGCCACCCGCCTCAACGGACCTTCACGGGAACCCCATAACTCAATCGGGACCCAGAATTTCCCTATCGTGAACGCATTTATCTGCTTTTTACGGGGCTCCTAAGGTACTTACACTAAAACTAAGGTTCCCATAAGTAGGCGACCAGCCAGGGCATGGATATGATCCCGCCCCCGGCCGCCTACTTCTTTCCGTTCCTGAAATGTGAGCAAAAAAACAATAAAAATTTTACTGCGAATAAAGCGCCCGTAGCGCTGATATATTTTCCTATTCTCGAAAACCTCGCGCCGACCAGCGCGAGGTTCTGTCTTGTTTACGTGCATTTTGGCACGTTTCGGCCACTGCCCAGTTAAAATAGCATCGACGACTTTGTTGTTATTGTGGTGCCATTGCCGTAAGTGGTCTTGCCGTTGTGTACGTTGTAGCGATTTTAAGGTTTTGAAAATAGTTACGAACGTGGTATCAGTGTGTATATTTGAACATATTTTATGTTTGTCGTTGTTGTGCAGATTTTTCGGCTAAGGACATTAGCGCTTTGAAGTTTGAAATTTTAAAATTTTAGGACACAAGGGCTGCAAAGGGGGGGCTGAACCTAGTATAAAAGAGCTGAGCCCGATTCCCCGATCGGAGCCAGTCGAGCTTTTACGTTTAGGCTTTGGCGGTTGTCGCCATTTAAAATTTATTCTATTTCCAATCGTTTTTGGTGTTTTCGTTTTTCTTTTTTCGATTAGACATACCAGGGGTGGTTCCTCGCCGTGCCTCCACGGTGGAGAGCCTTCCCTGGTTTTCTGGCTTCTCTTCGATCAGATAAAGGGCCGTTCTTTGCGGACGTTGGAGCGTCGGAAGGATGCTCCGCGCGCCCGTAAGGATCGGACCCCGCGGAATCTCACAAATTGCATCAAAATTAGTTAAAATTTTATTCGCTCGCAACTCGACTGGTTCCCCGCTCCTCGGACGCCTTCTTTCCGTTTACAGGTCCGAGGAGTGGTCAAAATTTCGTTCTAAGGCAATTGACGGCGGGCAAAGTTCGTTTCTACGCAGTTTTAGTCAAAATTTACTTTGAGGCCTCGGGCCGTGAGAAAAATTTACTTTTCCACGCAAGAACAATTAAACTTCCACGCTGAGGCGAGTGCTGCCGTTTCAAAACGCTTCTCAGAAGGAGAATTTCTCCTAAAACTTGGTTGAGAGTTGTATCAAAGGAAAGGGGATTCTGCCAAAATTTATAAGGGATAACGGGAGTAATACGGAGGACGTGGCCGTTTGCATCTGCAGGGGTCACGAGTTGACCCCCGTTGTTTCTAAATCGAACTACAGCGTCGAATCCTCATTCGTTCGCTGTTTCTTCTGCTTATGGTTAAATTTCGATGCAGACGACTGCGGGCCAGAGTTTAATCAAAGTTCCTCCTAGGTGGCTCATCAGCTCGAGCGTAGAGCGAGACAGGGACTGGAGT
>JASANE010007214.1:0-93951 GCA_030248225.1 Trileptium ribeirensis | reverse complement strand
TTAGTGCAGTGTTATATTCGTTGACAGGCGAATGTACTTCAAGTTCAGGCCAAGAAATAAGATCTTTTTGTGCTTCGGACGACAACGAATCAACCCTTTGTTCAATTTGCAATTGCTCTGTCTTCGTCTGCAACATCACGGGCAGCATTGTCCCAGTGATTCGCGGATCATCAGGTAGTTTGGACACATCATCGATTTCCCCGCAACTGGAGCAGCTATCAGCATTCCCAGCATAATTTTCCTTTTTATCATCATCAATGTCAATAGGTTTAAGCTGCAACTTTTGAGCATCTGGCAGCAACTTCAGATTTTCCTCACAAATATCGATATCACGGTAGAACTCGTTGTGCTCTTTTAGCCATACAAGGGCACCCCGCACACTATTCCTTCGAACAAAGAAATCCTTGTGAGTCCCAGATTTCCCGTGTCGCCGAATAATCATCATTGACTCGTCGCTTTCGAGACACCTTGGCAATCTTGTAGCAAGGTGCTGAACATTTTGCGGAACGTTTATAACGTTTCCGCTGTACCCATACTGGCCATAAGGAAGACGGTAAACTGACATCAAAGGCATTACCTTCGCGATTAGCATTTCCTCAGCTGGCGTATGACCCTTCAGTTCCGGTGGAATTGGACCAGGATCCATGTAGTTTAAAGCGGTAAACTTCGCTTCTCGGCTTAGCATTTCCTCAGCTGGCGTATGACCCTTCAGTTCCGGTGGAATTGGACCAGGATCCATGTAGTTTAAAGCGGTAAACTTCGCTTCTCGGCTTAGCATTTCCTCAGCTGGCGTATGACCCTTCAGTTCCGGTGGAATTGGACCAGGATCCATGTAGTTTAAAGCGGTAAACTTCGCTTCTCGGCTTAGCATTTCCTCAGCTGGCGTATGACCCTTCAGTTCCGGTGGAATTGGACCAGGATCCATGTAGTTTAAAGCGGTAAACTTCGCTTCTCGGCTTAGCATTTCCTCAGCTGGCGTATGACCCTTCAGTTCCGGTGGAATTGGACCAGGATCCATGTAGTTTAAAGCGGTAAACTTCGCTTCTCGGCTATCTCTACCCCGACGAAGCGACACGCATCGGGAGCATATTTGATCTTTGTTAACCGCAATATCTGGAAACTGTTCC
Organism: Trileptium ribeirensis; assembly: GCA_030248225.1. Classification (NCBI taxonomy): domain Eukaryota; kingdom Metazoa; phylum Nematoda; class Enoplea; order Enoplida; family Thoracostomopsidae; genus Trileptium; species Trileptium ribeirensis. Next base: position 92,824 of record JASANE010007214.1, on the reverse strand, counting down.
TTGCAATTTACGCATGATACATTTGCAAAACTCCCATATGTCTATGAAAAATGTTTCCTTGATCGTTTTCGTCGACAAAAACTGGCGTTGCTGTCGGATTATCGTTCCGTATACACGTGTTGACAGGCGGCGGGAGGAACTGAGATTTCCTACGTCTGACCCGATCGTTTCGCTCAATCCTGACGGGAGACGGATCGAACAGATGTTTAGCCTGCATATATTCACGGTTTTTCTCCCTTCTGGCACGAACCGCAGGAGAATGATCGAAATCACTCTTTGCCTGCATATGTTCGCGGTTTTTCTCGCTTCTGGCACGAACCGCAGGAGAAGGATCGGAATCACGCTCTGCCTGCATACGCTCACGGTTTTCCTACGTCTGGCCCGAACCGCAGGAGAAAGATCGGTGCCACGCTTTGCCTGCATACGTTCACGGTTTTCCTCCCGTCTGACCCGAACCACAGGAGAAAGATCGGTGCCACGCTTTGCCTGCATAATGTTCACGGTTTTTCTCTCTTCTGGCATGAACCGCAGGACAAGGATCGGAATCACGCTTCGCCTGCATACGTTCACGATTTTCCTCCCGTCTGGCTCGAACCGCAGGAGAAACATCGGTGTCACGCTTTGCCTGCATATGTTCGCGGTTTTTCTCCCATTGCCACGAACCGCAGGAGATTGTTCAGCTTGACGCTGTGTCTCCATTCGTTTCCGGTTTTTTTGCCGCCTGACGCGCTTCGTCGGCGACTTGTGAGCCCGTCGTTTCATTAGCTGCTACTCGGTCCTCTTCTTTTGTTTGACACGTGCAACATGTCGTTTTCCTTTCCGACTGACATTAAATTCGTTGCTGAGTTGCCCGCATAAAGAGCTTTGACCATCACATGCCAGCTGATGCGTGTTCTCTGGATCTCTATGTCTTGGTGGTGAAAGATTATGTAAGTCGGAGCCCGGGCGAGCAGCTCCAAAGGTGCCGCATGCGTCGCCGGCCGACCGTGATCTACGGTTTATCTCCATACTTTGATCCAGTCTCGCCCGTTTCTTTGCCCGAATCGCGTTTATCCCATCTTGGAATCGGCGAGAGGCTCCCTCATTTTTGTGCAAACGCAACTGATGGTGCAGGTTCTTAATTCATAAGGTGCCGCGCTTCATCCTCCTTACGTGATTTGCCAGCTTCCGATTCGGCGCAGCCAGCGTCTAGAAATTGTTGGAAAGCTTCAGACGCAGTGGGTTGACGTGCTGTTTTTCGCTAGTACGTCCTCGACTGACAGATCCCGGTCCTGGATTGGACTCGACGTCTCCAGACACAAGGAGAAGCAGACGTGCGACCGTCGCAAGACGACGACACATTGAACCAAAATTTGCGCTAAAACACAGACGAAAAGGTGAATATGAATAATTCCTGCAACAGTGCTGACTCTGTATAAACTCTGTCTGCGTTATCGGATGTCTTTACAGATGAGAACACATTAAAAAGGCTTTGTAATACCACTTCTGTTGCTCCCAATACACAAATTCAATGCTTCGAACTTCGATTTCGTGTTCCAAGAAACAAGAAAAAAGCAATCAGAGAAAAAATTCAAAAGCAAATTGAACCCTCATTTTGACCTCTGACCCCGAACCAAAGGGGCACCATACCCTTGTACGCATGGGTCGCAGAGTAAAATCAATACCGGCAATGAGTTTCCCACGCCCGAAAACCCATAGGTAAAACTTATCAGCCGCCCAAGACGTCAGAACAAAATTCCAAATTTTGGGTCGAGGAACTATGAGGGTGCCATACCTCAAAACCCATAACTCTAAAACCGGAGCCTTAATCGAAAAACAAAAAAGAGGCATCAGCATTTATCATTTTACTACGAAATAAAACAATCTAGAGAAGGAAATTCGATAGTTATGATAAAAATAACCTTGCTTCCGTGAAGGGTCCCAAAAACCCCTCATTTTGACCTGACCCCAAACCATGGGCCGTCATACTCCTGTACCCATGGAACCATAGGTCGAAGAGCAAAACCGGTACCGGCAATGAGTTTTCCATGCCCGAAAACCCCCAGTTAATATTTATCAGCCGCCCAAAACGTCAGAACAAATTTTCAAATTTTGGGTCGAGGAGCCGTTGGGGCGCCATACCCCCGTACCTCAAACCCCATAAATCCAGAACCGGAGCCTTAATCGAAAAACAAAAAAGAGGCATCGGCAGTTATCATTTTACTATCAAACAAAACCATCCAGAGAAATAAATTCGATAGTTATGATAAAAATAACCTTGCTTTCGTGAAGGGTACTAAAATGGGGTAAAATGGGGCCAAAAAACCACATTTTGACCCCTGACCCCGGAACGAGACCCCAAATCAAAAAACGCTCGGGGATGTACACGGTAAATCGACTATGCCGGTTCGAATGAGTCCAAGATCATGAAAATCGGTTAAGGCGTTCTGGAGTTATGGCCGATCACACACACACGGAATCTAAAAGATTTCACCCCTGCAACAAAACAATCTCCACTACGTTTCACTACGTTCTGATAATCTTTGCTGTCTTTCGTTCGACATGCGCCGTTGTCTAAATAACATGTGTGACCCGTTGTAGGAGTTCGAATTGCATCGATCTGCGACGTGGTAAGGGTTGCGATGGGCAGTGTTTTTGTTTAGCAAACATGCAAATTGTATAATCTGGAATCAATGGATCATAACGATTTTGATTTAAATCTGTTGATGTAATTACTAAGGCGACTGATCGTAGCACCAGCCAGATTTATGTGTGACTGCCCACAGATCTATTTGAGTACGGTTTTGAAGCCCGATGAAAAACGAAACCCACTGCAGTCTTAAACCCGTGCTATGCAGCAGGTTATACTTACTAGCGGTCATTTCTTGTGAGTCGTTGTCAAGAACATACATAGGCGAGATCCGAAATCCCAGTAGGATAGCGCATGCTTCGGAGGGAGAGTAGTCCCGCCTGGTGAAAGGTTACCCCTAGAGGGGAATGAACCGGTCGGGAGAAAAAGGAAATAGTGAGGGGTGCGTAGATTTTTGGGACGACAGTGGGTTATTCTGTGCCCCAGGCAGCAAATTCTGTACCCTATCCGCGCGGAAACCTCTGACTACCTCATATCCAAGCCATTATGTTTAACGTGGTATTCCCACTAGGGGCTGTAAACAATTAATTGGAACATTAATACCAATCAATTTTAATTCCGACAGTCCCCAGTCAAAATTACTGCATTTAATTGTAGTAAATCTTTATGCCCAACTAAAACATCATAATAACCAAAAACGTCCCTGGTGTTTCTATCCAATTCTGGTTCATCTTACTCGCACATCTAATGGACATGTGCACTAATATCAGCGTTTCACTGTTTAAAACATAGTTGTATTTCTAAAAGCTTGAATTTTTAACGCACTGCAAAAATATGGTAAGTTTCGTATTTAGCTTAGCTGTAAGTGTAAATGATGGCTAGAATACTGGAGGATGACCGTGGCTCCAGTTAGGGTATATATGCAATGTGAACATATTTCTTGTAATTCGCTACTTGTGAACATACTGATATATGTATCACAGATCAGAGAACATAAGAAGCAGTTTCTAGCTGAACAGCCAAAAATCCCGTAGCGCACTTTTTTTGCGTCTAATCACAGCCGAATCTAACCAAGTAGTCCAAATAATTAAATGGGAACCAATCGGTGAAATAATTGAGAAATCAAGACCAGCCAATTAATTTGGCCTATAAATCCTTCATCAACTGTATACGCCCTTGTTCCCACTAATGATTTTCCGAACCCCACGCCCAACGTGTGTCGCACGCCGAAGTATTGTACGCCCAAATGACGATTCACTGACGGGGCGACGATCTGTGTAATCGATTGTTCTAATGATAATGATATAGCTATAAATCATAGGTGTCCATCGGCTTGGGCCGGTCGGCAGGGCAGACATCCTCCGACCTCCTTTATTTTTCCCACTTGTACTCCAATTTTTGCTATTTTTCTAAAATTTTCCGCTGCACGCCGGGTGAAGAAGAACAGAATATTCAGTGGTAAATTGGCTTAAGGGGTCCGAGCCTTATGTGGGGACCCTTAACCCAATTTACCCCTGAAGATTTCGTCCCCTGTCGATATCTGTGCTGTAAGCACTCTCTGCTGTTAAGTGACATCTTTAGGGATGTCCAACAAAAATGTCAGATATTTTCAAAATCTTGTTGTTCGTAACGTACTATTTTTGAATAAACTGTTGTTGAGTAATGACAATAAATCGCAATTTGGCTCATAATTTACAAACCACAGATTTGGATATGTGGTAGGTAAATTCCCATATGTGTTTGTTGCATAAACAGTTACTATTTCCGAGCATTTGCAAATTTTCCAATGCCAATTAAAGACAAGACAATAACCATTGAGCTAAGTCAGTAACCGCTGAACAATATTTTTTCACCTTTGGAAGACGTTTAACTTTTGGAACTCTCCGCTTTTTAGATTTACTTTTAGACATAGCAATTTTACTTTACTAAACTAGGTAAATATAATTTAGTATATAAAAAATTAAAATTTATCGTATGTATTTGGGAATGTAAATCACATATTTTTTGATATGACGCGTCACGTCACACCATGATTCGTCAACCCAGACAGCTAGCTAAAAGCTTCGGTGAGAGTGGATTTTGAACCTAGATAAAAGCAAACCAGGAGCGAGGTGGTGTTCTCGCGCCGACGCTCGTTGTGAACGTTACTTCAGCCCGTTGTGCAGCGACTTGATATGTTTCGGAGGCAGTTAGAGAATAAAGTCAGGTGCGACCAGGATCAAATAAATATGTTGAAAAAGAGTCGTCGATACCACCACATAAAATTCTAGTTCATTTTCTCGTGTGATTCTGGAAATAATGTGAATCTCCACACGCAAAAACATGAGCTCTCGCGCCGTGCGGCGACGACAAGGAGTCATGTCAGTGTTTAAAATATAATTGAATATAGTGGGCTGTACTTTGTTTGAATGCAGGGGAATATGGCATTACCCCTAAACTATACTATCCCCTATCATGCCCGCATCAGTCTCGTCGACGGAAATTGTAAAGGCAAAACGGTGAGAACATAAGCCGTGAGGTCACGGCCTCATGCTCCTGGGCGGCTCCATACTCTAATCATGCCAAACCAAATTACAGTTATGGTGCCAGAGCGAGAAGGACGAACACTGCATCTGTTCGGGGGGAGGGGCCCCTCCCCTTTGTTGACAGGAGGGGAAGAAGATGGTAAGGACATCGCGTGCTGACCTCGCAAATCGGAGATTGACGCTCATTAATTGTTTATGTAATACTATGCGTTGGTAAAATTATATACATATATATTTAAACGGGTATACTCGACGGCTTAAGGGGAAACTCCATTGTGCGCACGGAAATGAATAATTTTTGTTGGCTATATAAACGATAATTAACGGGTAAATATTTAGGACGAACTACAGGATAGAAAAGGTATACTGCCCAATAGGATTTCGACAAAGCAATTCAAGGGAAAGACTTCCGTTATTAACCCTTGGAGGACTGAGCTTTTTCAAGCAACGCTGAAGACTAAGGGGGTCGAATGGACTCCCTCTAGTTTTTTCGTCCTACTGCCTCAAATTAAAGGATGCATCAAAAGCAAATGCCTAACTGTGTTGATTAAGCAACACCGCATGCATGCGCAAATCCATAGCCACAGCCTGTTCTAAGGTGTATACCTCTTTAGCCACATCAACATCAAACATTAAGTAACATAGTTGATAGTAAACATCAAACTTTTCTTCGGCAAAATCTGGATAAAAGGTAGTGGGCGCTGGAAGCGGCTTTCAGGTACTACTCACAAAGCTACCACGTTGCTGACATGACCTGAGCTAAAGGAGGAAAGTGTAGACAAGGTGGATCCCACTCCCAATCATTGCACCAAATGGGACCCGTGAAAAGGAGAGAAAGGCGGGTCAGATTTACAACCTGTGAGCAGGTATTACTGTTGACGCTCTCTCGGAAGACATCCACGCCACTAGAAGGATGGGCCAACATAGTCCTACTAAGCTAACCGGTCCCATTAGGTCAGCCGTAGGTGCATCGGGGATCGGTGAAGCGGTGATCGTATCATATTGGGAAATAGTGGCGCAGCCGGGATCCATTAGGGCTAGAACTGGCCCTAGTACAATTATTCCCTAAATGCGAAAACAGGTGTTCAGGGAGTTATGAGACCTTCAAGATAGTATGTGTGCAACGCGTCACACTATTGTCCCAAATTCAGCTGCGACTATAGCCAATACTCATACATGCCGACGGTCGGTCATGCCAGGGGGGGTAGAGGCCCTCACGGGGGGGGGGGGGGGGGGGGGGGCGCGGCCATCGCGGGGGGGGGAACCCCCCTGGCCGGCCAAATTTGTCTAGGGGGGGTTGGTCTCGTGAGGATCTTTTTTTTGATCGTCGGATGTATATTTTTCACCTACGTGTTCAGTTTGTCTACATGCACCACAAGAAACGCGAAGGCGCACATTGCGCACGGTTTTTCACCGTATTTGTTGATCTACAGTAATTCTTTCAGTTATTTTAATCTATCTCTGCCTAAACTGGTGCGGATTCGGTCCCAGAACGCTCGTTAGGACAATCAAAGACACTTGTTGATTTAGCTGTCTCTGTTAGAAAATTTTTTGGTTGAAAGTTGTCTTCCCCGGTTTATTTCAAACTATTATTTGTATATACATGCCTGTTTCAGAGCTGAAAAATCATGCTAGATTAGCAACAGAATTCAGAATATGTTCCAGCACGAATAACAATGTCTAAATCTAGTTAGTATATAAATAAGTATTTCGGTTAAGTTTGATTTCAGGGAATGACGTCTTTCAACAAAAAGCTTTCCACAAATTTACAGATGCATATGCACCACTAGCAACAAGCAGGCACAATTTGCGCAAGTTTTGTGCTGCGCATCCCGGGGGGGGGGGGGGGTAACCCCCCCTGGACTTTTCGGCCTCAGGGGGGGGCGGGGTCCGGACCTCAGGGGGGGTTACCCCCCTACCGCCCTGCCGGCATGTATGCCAATACTCCTTTAGTGTCACAGCGGACACTCAATCGACAATGGCAGAGTGTCACAGCGGACATTTTCATTTATCAATTTAGTCGAGAGTGGCTATATTTAAGACCTATTTAATACTGAGTTAGAGAAAAAGGGAGCCCCGCGTGATACTCTTACACAATTTTATGTAGTTGCTCTGGACTACAGGGGATAAATTAAATTGTCTGCTGTGCGCTGTGACGGTCTCTTATTGTCCCCTGAGCGTTAACTGTGACACTAGCGGTTTATTGGCTATAGTCGCGGCTGACCGTGGGACCCTGGTGTGACACTCTGCACGTACATTATCTTGAATGTCTCATTATCCCAAGATTCCTCGGAGTCTCTCCCGAAGCCATATATACTACTTTGAGAGTATCACGTACCCGTCCTCCTGCCCAGTATTTCGCCATCCTCCCCCACGTCGAGCGTCAATTTTTTCAGCGCCCCGTTCTGGAGGGCCTGTATTCTTAAGATACCCCCTGGCCGACCACGACTGCCCCCCGCGATCTCTGAGCGTCAGGGTGTATACATTATCCATAGATGCAATTAGCGCGGCCACATCACAGACATTGTTTAGGGGCAAGTTTTGTATTTTTGTTTGTGAGACTCATCGTAGTTTTTCTGGGGGCACAGAGAGTCTGAGAACGACTCTGATTTGAAGTAATGTCTAAATCTGTTGAAACAAACATACTATTTTATTTACGTTCAATCATCATAGTTTGTGGGTTTCAGGTCCATAGTATAAGTAAAGATTGCCTACTCGTCCGCAAAATATTGCCACGTCACTAAATATCTGTATTATTCACAACTGAAAAAATAAATTCAACGATATTGTGCGTGGGGAAATTGTAAGGTATGTGGCAGCACCAGTTAATTTGCTTCTGACTGCGGTTGTAGGTCAAGTCACGATCGTTTTCATTCGTACTTGCTCGAAGCCGTGATGCCTTATACCATAGATAGACACGCCTCCCAAACAGCTAGTTATCGACAATACTGTCAGTACGGCACATGTCAGTTTTAGGGGCCGCATGCCATGCCGTTCTCGGTATACTAAGTCTAAGCCTTAGTCATAGTCTAAGCTAAATCCTTATATGAGCCATGTACTAAGCCTAAGCCTACGTCGGAGGACTGCCTCTCCCCGAACCCCCGCTCTAAGCTGTTCTTTTTTCTAACATTATAACGTCTGGTCCCTAAAGTTGACATGGGCAGTCAGCACGATATGTGGGAGATGAGTTAACAAACAGATGTCTAATATTATTATTACCAGTGAAGCTCGCTTGCGAGCCAGAATTCGAGTGGTGAGAACAATCCCCCGAAGTCTGTTGCAGAAAGCACACATAAACAAAGCCTACACACACAGTACGTAGGTGCAGCATTATATAAACCGTGAGTGATGAGTCATAGTTACGCCCGCCTCTTTTGATAGCCATACTATGCAGTAGACAAAACATCATACAACGAGTACAAAAACAATGAACTAACAATTTAATAATTCAATAAAACCCTAAATTGACAGTGAAAAGGACGTTAAAGAATTCAAGCAATTCATACCAAGTATGAAGCAGAAGTGTGAAAAATATCAGCTACACAATATGTTTGACACTCGCAATCGGCTTGTTGGAACAGAAAACCCCATATCCTACACTAAAACTAACAATAAGCACACATTTAGGTGCATTTCCCACGACTTTTCACCAAATATGAAATTTGGCCCCAACTATAAGATTATAGACTCCAGATTGGGAAGTAGTTGAAAAACTTGTTATATATCATTGGAAAGCCCTGGTAAAGCTACATGGAATAGGCCTTTTAGTTTGCGGATACCTCGTTTACTTATTGAGAAAAGTCGCAAAAACTGGAGGGGTGTCCGAAAAATGGGCCAAAATGACGTCATTTTGCCCCATAACTTTTCCCACGGGAAAAAAATTCAAAAATCGGGCTCCGTCACTGCACCTAAATCGACTGTTGCGGTTCGAATGAACTATCTTGCATGAAAATCCGCACAACCGTTATCGAGATCCAGATGCAACAGACACAGACACACAGAGACAGGACCTCCTCAACCCCCCTCCATACATAAAATTGGAAATTCTCGTTCCACTCGAATTCAAATACATGGTTTGGCAATTGCGAACTCAGGAAGTAGGTAATCCTTTTTGTCATGAATACGGACACTATTTAAGACAGTGTTACGATATTTCATAATGCCAGTATTATCCTTTATATTTTACTTTTATCTCTTATAACTCCGCATTATAATATATTTCTAGAATGAAAAGAATCACGAAAAGCAAATATGCATAAGATTTAATTACGTAGCTAGTATTCAGTTTAAAATTTGAAATTTTGTTTTATAGATTTAAAATTTTTATTTTTTAAAATAAAATTAATTTCATAATTTTGTTGGTGTTGCATATACTGGCTGTAAAACTGATATATCGCCCAGCCATTGCTCAGCAGACAGAGCAGGTTCAGGTAATTAAATAGAATTACGGAGTATCTGCTGTCGCGATATTCTGTATTAATTTCACAGAGAACTAATAAAATAATAAGGGGTACTAGAATGAAAGGAAAAGGGTCAGAAGGGTCGTAATATCAATAGAACAGTACTAAAAGATCTAAAAGTATTACTGGCCAAATATAGTACGGTGTGATAGAACAGTGTAATAGTAGTATGTCTTGTAACGGTTTTATAAAATATTCTATAAAATAAACTCGTGTTATTGGTACGAATTTTTGAATCACGAGGTTTTAGCCGTTTACCCGTAGTTATCCGCTTCGTAAGAAACAGGTCTCAGCCAAAAGACCACGCGCCATTGTTTGTTTCCCCCGGCACTGGCCACACCTCGGGGCCCTACAATCTTCAGTGACGCATCCCTTCCCCATTTAAATACCGATACCCGTCATAAAAAGTATCCTCCCACCCTACTCCCTAGAAAATAACTAACAAAATATCAGTAGGCCTTACTGATAGACATGGGATTGCGAGATTTTCGGCTTATCATGACAGCATAAATGCTGACATGTCTACATGGCGGCCAAGGAATAACTCTGTACTTGATAGAAGTTAAACCCTGACTGAGCTATACAGCCGTAACTGAAAATGCCAGTTACAAAGAAAAAGTAACTATGTAACTCTGTCACCGTTATCACCAGGTATAGCCGGCCGTGCTGATAACGTAGATTGCGTGCAATAAGCAAGTATAAACTTAACAAATAACCCTTTTAGGACATACGCTATTTTCTGTACTTCAGCGCCTCTGTATTTTTGGGCTCAGCCCTACATTTGAGCACTCACCATTTCTGATGTCCCGCATCAAGTAATGTATCACACTAATAATCTTATAACTAAAAATTCGGTACACCGTTCGTTTTAATTAACTTTAACTAAGTGAGTGGGACTGGCGTAACCTTGAGAATGACAGGCATCGTCATGGCCACCATGTGAGCTTATCGGCCTTCTCCGCGGCACGTTTCTTACCAAAACGTAACCGACATCTCCAATGGTGGCCAATGGGGATTTGGTGGAGATACAGAGCGAGTTCGAGGATTACCCAAAATCTGAGTAAAATCAATAATAAGAGGAAAGGGGATGGCCCGGTCTACCAGCGGTCGGAGATACCCTTTATCACTGAATGAGAGTTGCGCGAGTTCCAATGGTAGGCATGTCATTGTTCCGGGCAGGGATATCAAGATTAGGTCATGGTCATATCGTAGGTTGCAAAATAAACTGAATTGGCGGTGTGAACGTATGTAAATTAATTTAAACAACTGTTTGACTAACCCGAGAGGGTTAACCGTTGTAACTTATGTACTCCAGGAGTTGAACCATTTGTCGTATAAAGGTGTTGGGTAAATTAGGAAAAGGTAAGTTTACTTGAAACCAAAAGTTAGAATTTTGGCTTGGCTTGATATTGTGCACCTGGTACCCTTCAGCTTGAGCGTGCTTGAAATTACTTATCCAGTACATAATTACATTTAGTTGGTGGAATCGTGTATCGGTGCTCTAAATAACCGTACCCCCGGCGAGTTCGAGAAACGAGCCTTGGGTAATGAATTTTGATATTAGAAAAGCTTAAAGGATAGGTCTAATTAAACTGGAAGCTAAGCTGAAGTGATCTGATTAGTGTTGGCGAATTCGAGTAATCATGCCATCCACGCTTATATACGTATACGGTGGTGTCCTCATTGGACGCCGCCCTAAAAGCGGTCTAATCAATATTTCTATTTTAAATCATTTGCATCCGCTTTCCATATGCCACAGGTATACATCGCTTCGGTCTGGGACTTTTCGTTGTGCCATGTGAATTGATCGAGCAATCATATCGTGAAATGTCATATGCATTCGCGCTTGTGCGTCACATGCTTATTCGAAATTGGGCGCTTGCGAATCACCGTATCGACGATTATACGCGATGTCGTAGATTTTTTAATTATCGATCCAATATTTGCTGTTCGCTCCAATTATGCGCGCATCAGGAAGCCTTTGAGCTCGTGATGCTCTTACAGATCTTTTATAGCCGGAAGTCGTTTCATCTCGCGAATTTCGATCTGTTGCCAATGAAGCGGCATTACGGCGATTACCGTGAATAGATCCCATTTCTGTGGCGACATTGATATTGCCATCGAAAACTGTTCCGTACTGACAGAAAGTCCTACAGGTATGCAGCATATATTCGTTTCGAAAACCTGTCGCGCAAAATTTTTTTACGAAAATTAATTTCTATTTGGTGAAGCAAAGTCAATAGAGCGCCTGCGCGGCTACGACAGTCAACGAGCGACGGGTTTCATAGTCATTGTTGCCAACGAAGGAGCTATTGTTTGACATATTTATGGCTAGACAATCCGTTTCCTGCTACCCAGACATTGTGACATAATGTAGTTTGAACGCAATTTGTTCGATTCGTCTGGTCCTAATGCCGTTGTGATACTCGCGATTCAAAATATTTCCTCTTCATTTGGCGCAGATTGCCGTTGTAATTCGTTAAGATTTGCTTTGGCTTGGTCTGCGCGTTCACATGCCGTTTTCAAGCACCATTTAATAAATTTGGCTTGTGCTTTTAGCGTTGCAAGATTGCCTTCGGCTTTTTCGACTCTTTGCTGCATTTCGTTTGCTCGCGTGATTGCGGCAGTCTCGGTAGTTTGCAATTCGTTAATAAGTTATTGCTGCCGATTGACTTGTTTCGTTAGCGTTTTTTAGACGGCTTCAGAAGTTATGCTTGTCGTAGCGACTACTGTAGTTGCAATTGTTGCTGTGCATTGTGCAATTGTTGCTGAAGTTCCTCAATTAGCGCTTACCACTGCAGTTCGCCTTTAGACGTGTTTTGAGCAATGCTGTAGAATTGTTATTGCAGTTAAGCTAGATTGTCTTTGAGGCTTTTGATAAGTGAAGCTCTACGATCCAGTTCTTCGGCAACATAAGGATCTACCGAAACAACCACTACGCAGTTCGGGTCATCTTTTTGGGGAATGTCCAATTGGATAATTGCTACAAGTCGTCCAATGTGGGCTAATTAAGATGCGTAGACTGCTTTACGTAGGAAACGTACCGTAAAGCACAACCGAAACGCACCGCTTAACGTAGTGTAATGCTTATCGACGATTTATACGCAGTAACTGTACAGGAGCTTGGAACGCGTATGAATTGTCTGCGCACCAGTGTAAGATTGCCTGTCAAAAGTCAGTAAGATTTTTGAACGTCGTTTGGCCTCAAACATCAAGACAGATACGAAATCACATTTTCGTATATCAATCGCCGTCGAAAGATACAAAGCGCCGTGATCCATATAAAGAGAACGAACGGTACAATCACCAATGATTCCCAAGAATGTGCCAACATTATGAATGATATGTATTTTTCATCGGTTTTCACTACCACGACACAGTATATGCCATATGTCCCGAGCTTTTAAATACGTCCTACAGTTCCTTAAATTACCGAAGTTATGTTCCGCAACGATAACATACAAAACGACTTCAAGATATTGATCCAAGAAAAGCTGCGGGTCCTGACGAGATTCCAAACATGGTTCTCAAACACTGTGCTGCCGCGATCGCTCCCGTTTTGACAGATATATTTACAACTTATATGTCAAATGGTACTCTAGCTGGAGATTGAAAACCGCAACTGTAGTTCCGGTCTTTAAAAAAGGGGATCCTACGATTTCCGAAAATTATAGACCCATTAGTCTTACGACAAATTGCGGAAAACTCATGGAGGAAGTTATACGCGATACCATCCTTAATCACTTGCAACAGAATAACCTTCTTCATGACACTTAGTTTGGTTTCCTACCAGGACGATGTCGCTGTAGTCAGCTTTTCCGATATTTAAATGACATTAATATCATCTTAAATGCATCTGACTCAGCGGATGCTACTTATTTCGATTTTTCAAAGGCCTTCGATAAAATACCACACAGGCGACTGCTCGGGAAACTGTCTTTCTACGGCATCAGGGGTAAATTACTACACTGGATTAAGGCCTGGCTTAGCAACCGCACCCAAAAAGTTTGTATCAGAGGTGATATGTCACGTGATGCCCTTGTCAACAGTGGAGTAGTTCAGGGATCCGTGCTTGGACCTGTCCTGTTTTTAATTTACACCAACGACATTGACAATGAAATATCATCGCTAATCTATAAGTATGCCGACGATACTAAACTACTACGTAGAATTCATTCACGGTATTCCGAGCTTGACTATATTGACTTGAAGCAGGATTGTGATACTGCTCTGAAATGGGCAACAGAAAATTCCATACCTTTCAACAGCAGCAAGTGCGTTTGTCTTCACTTTGGTGAATCAAATCCTTAAAACAGTTCCAACCTTTGAGGCGTTGATATTCCGAATGCTTGTGAAGCTCTAGACCTCGGCATTATTATAAGCACTGATCTGAAGCCTGCCAAACAATGCGCCAAAGCTGCAGATAAGGCTAGCCAAATTTCCGGGCTTATTCGCAGAACTTTCAGTTTTCTTGATAAAAACTCCATTCTCCAGCTTTATCCTAGAATTCGCCATACAAGTTTGGTGTCCATATTACAAAAAAGATATTACAATGATAGAAAATGTGCAACGACGAGCAACAAAGATGCTTCCAAATTTAAAAGGTAAACTGTATGATTATCGGCTAAAATATCTTGGCCTTCAGTCGCTTGCAGACCGACAAACAAGGACTGACTTGATTCTCATTTACCAGATGTTTAACAATGGCACTGCCCTGAAAATCCAAGAATTTTTTGACATACTGTCTCACGGTCGAACGCGAGGTCATCCATTCAAGATCAAAGCAAAAACAATCCCTGTCACCAATTTGCAACGGTATTTCTTTAGCCACAGGTCGGTCTCAGCCTGGAATGCGCTATCTGTTAACGTCGTAGCAGCTCCGTCTTTGCGTATTTTCAAAATCACGACTCCATGAGGAGAGATTCTAGATATAGGATGTGGACGTGCAGACACAAAGATAAAGAACATAGAAGTTTCATGCCCTGATTAATCAGGGCTTTCATTCCCCGATGGAACACAAGAAATAACCAAGTATCTACAAGAAACTTTACCACCGGGGAAGACGGGCGAGTATACCGATGAGTAAGTCGTTGAATTGTACCACTCGACAATGGTTTCTGCTGATCTGGTACTATTTCGCGTTCACGCGGTTGAAGAAACTTCTTTTTGGAACACCATCCGGTCCCTGATTTTGTATAGTTTTGTGATCAATGGAATCGAATGCGGCCTTAAAATGGACAAATGCCACACAATTAGTTGCGAATACTTGTGGGGAGGCTGAAGCACCTGCTAAAGAGCAGACATTTGATCAATGTGCAGCCCTAAGGGTTCTAAATCATGTCTGGTTTTTGCGCGTGAAGTTATCGCGATGAGTCCTAAGTCCATGTGCGATGTCTGCTTAAGATATCTGTAATATATAGGCAGTAGGGAAATTCCACGGTAGTTCCCGCAGAATTGGAGCTCATGAATGCATAAATAAACATACAAATATAGACGTATGCAGTTATTGCAGCTTCCGCTCCTGCACTACGTGGCTAAAAAACTTCTTTTGTCATTCTAACATTGTATGCTGATCACCTTGACTGTAAAGCAGATTTGTGAGGTCGTCTTTCGAGCTGACAGTCACGTTCCAAACATATAAAATAGTTTCAGACCTATGGCCAATCGTCAGTTTTGTTGAACATATGAGGCTTTTTATCACTTTCTATCAATATCGGGACATTGAACTGAAATGTTTGGGAATGTCGCTTCTCCCGGAAATCAAGCAAACGGACATTTTAAAAGGGTCTAGAATGCGTGACGACAGACTCCAAAGTTGTGGATAAGTCTAAATACGTTACACTACTCAATACAAAATTTAATTCCAGCACCCATTTGAATCTACATCACTTTTGTATGAACCAATGTGCACAACTTGATCTCTTCGTGATATGACTTTCATTTTTATGGGTAGGTACTTATAAGAGTCAGACTGAACAATTTCGCTCTCTCTAGTTATTGCAAAGAACACTATTTTACTTTACATTATACAGGACAGTTTAGTTACAACTTTGGCATATTATTTTGGATTGATCAAAATTAGAAATTTATCAATGTCCTTTCGTTCTTTGCTTGGAGTCGCTATTGGGCAGCTAAATCCGGCGTGTCACAACAGCTGGCAGCTAGTTCGACATTGCTCTTCGCAAGTCACACCACTCTTACGGGGTCAACACTTACATCAACTACAACAGCGATACTATTCATCGAAACTTCCAATGAATACCGGTATCCTATTTGTCCCTCAACAAGAAGCCTGGGTCATCGAACGGATGGGAAGATTTTTAACCGTCCTCAATCCGGTATATAAATGATACATTTGTGGTTATCCGGTAAATGCGGTTATTTTTCTAATATTTGAGAGAGTTGATTTGTATGCACCATTGGTTTGTCAATATCAGTTCCGGCGGAACATAGTGTGAAAGCATATATATATATCTGCTTTTTTAGATAAACATATGATTTTGCTATAATTTGTAACCACTTAATGACATGCACAACGCTTATTATCTAGACCGTCCGAAAAGTGTAGGCGAGTCCTCTCATTTTTTCTCGGAGAAAATTTCAATATGTATGAAACAAATTTTGCATATTTTCATAGACATTGCATTTTCGTATTTTCAGGAACTTTTATCTTTGGTGCAAATAAAATAGCGTTTTTGCATTAGATATCGTAGTTATTGAGTGGCAGGGATATCTATGGATTACTATATCGAGGATAATACAACTCTACTAAGGTTATTTTAAAAACATGAATATTCCTTGAATTTTCATGGTACATTGTTTAAAAATTTTGTTTCTACTATGGCATATAACAATATATAACCAACTAATTGAAGATAAACAAATCGTGTTTGTCTGAACTGAATTAGTTAAACCGCTTGAAAACCACTGAAAAGAAATATATATTCTTTCTGAACTCCAGGTAGTCAAACCAAAGTATCCAGCGCACCGGAAAACCTAAATATAAACTATTTTCGATGCCCTATTAGCGATACATAACAAATGAAAACATTCTGGAAATCGAGTTCGTCAGTGATTCGAGGAGTGTCCCAACAAAAAAGGGGCCAAAGTTATAGATCTGGGCAATGGTTTCGAGAAGCCTTTGTTGCGAGATGTAAGCTGTGAAATACTGGGAACCGTGTTTCCAGATTCGGCGAATGACGCTTAAATCTAATTTTTGCTATTTTCACCCGGAAAATGGGGTAACAGCTCTTAGTGTTCAACTAAAGGTCGCAAAAGGGAAAAGTTTTGTCTGAATCAATCGGTCCGAAGATGAGTTATGGGTTATAAGCTGCAACACCAAGGGTCAAACTGAAATAGATAGTCCAAAGAATCGACTGAAAATGAAAAAATCTATGAGTCCCAAAAGATCATAAGCAAAGAAATTTCGATGGTTTATTTCGTTATAAATCTTCCAAATTAAAATGGCAGATAATTAGTTTAAATCCGCATGTAAATACATTTTAACTGCAGTAATAATATTATAATATATTGGTCTACCGTGAAAAGACAACTTTTAGTGTTTCAAATAAAACTAAACCTGCGACGGCCATTTGACATACGTACCTTCGTCTCGTTAGCCTAAGGCCTCGTCATATATTCTCTAAAATTGACCGCCTAAAATGTAGACCCAACGACAAAATCTATTTTCAAAGGGTCACAGAAGACATATGTGCAAATAGTGTATCCTTGGCGTCCTCAAATCAATTATTTATAGTGGTCAACTAGTAAAATTTTGCAACCACTCACCGGATGCAATGTCCGGATATTCCGACGTCACGAACAATAATCGGATATGAGATCGTGTCCGGATTTTTTGTCCATCATTAATCGTAGTAATGTTTAAAAATCTATTTAGGTTACATTCAGAAGTTAAAATTTAGAGTCATTATTAATCATAAATTTAGTTGAACATAGGGGTTTTTGGGTGAGTGGAGGATGAACAAACCAAGTGGCGGGGCCCCTGTTTAAGAATAAACTTTTAAATGGAATTAGTGCCCCTATCAGGAATTTGGAAAATAGACATGGGTGGTCGCAACCTCCTAATGTGGAAAGGCCCTATATCTGTAGATATAATTTTAGCTCTATATGTGTGAACTGGAGTTTAAAAAAACTGATTTCTTCAGAATACAAACAGATCTGAAGCTGTTGTCGAAAATGAATTGCACTAACAAATTTATTTGTATTAGGCGGGATGCAGTTGCAAATTTGTGTTACACCAAACATAAATGCCGCCTTTCTCAAGAGGAATGTGTTCCTATTAACTGTCGCATATCGTTAAGAGCGTTTCGTTTCACTACCCTGATTTTGAGATTTATAGCTATATTGGTTTATTTTCAAGCTGTAGGGGTTAAAAATATGCTACTGCCTTAATTAATAAAACATTTATTCACGAAATCGTTTAATTTTAGGGCTTAAATTTTCTTATTCCGATATTGGATCGAATCAAATATGTGCAAAGTTTGAAAGAAATTGCCATCGAAGTTCCACAACAGAGTGCTATTACGGTTGGTATGTCTAATCAATTTGCTATTTTAATGGTTGCGTGTATTCACTAATAAATTTTCGTAACTTATTTGAAGTCCAGTCTGAGAGCACCGGTTGCTCTGCAGATCGGGCACAATTACCTGAATGATTTTCAGCGCAAAGTAGGGTTGTCAGAAAATAGTCCGAGAATTTTGGGTTTCAAGAAAACCTCATCGGATATCATAGGCTTCGTAACTTAAATATGATTACGTAACTTGACTGAACCTAAAAAAGTTTCAACGGAGATTTTGTACCAACGCACTATCTTTTCAGAGGGGCGGATCAGAGCGAAACCGTGTTCAAATCGATCATTTCTGTTTTAAGATTGGAACTGTCACCATGTTTTGGATGTCCACCCATGCTTGTCAGGTTTATCCCTTAGCACTTACCCCACCGCCATGATCTATTTATCAGGGAATAACCGGAACCAGCAACCAGAACCGTCCATTCAAACCAGATCCGGAACCTGGTCTTCGATACTTATATATATAGTAAAACAGATAACTGGTTACTTCTGTGTGATCAGGGAGTCGCGTATTACAGATTTACCATATTTTAGGTACTTCTGCAATTTTGTGACCTCGGAGTGTTTTTTTTTGTGATGGATTGAGAGACAGTTTCTAAAAACCATTTTTTAACCTTTTTATCCTAAGGAAATTTTTAACCCCTTATTTTGAGATATTGGTTAATAACTATTGATTATACGGTTTTTGGATAGGTACTATGTATATTTCCAAAGCCTTCCTTCGACACTTAATCATCCTTGATTTAGTGTATTTCTGACTAATACTATAACTTGCTAACCGCAGCAGGCTTTGACAGTTAAAAGTTGCTGAAGACAATGAGGTATATATCATTGAAACGTGTCCGTTAGCGGTGCACCATTTTGAGTGCTAAACTTATCAGTTATTGATGTACGCACCGGGTCATGGATGTATAGTTTTTGCCGCAAGTATCGAAATGACTTTTGAGGTAACATTGCTGTGTTGGTCCGAAGCAATCTTAGATACCATTTGTTATGACGACACACTGTTATAAAAATCTTTCGTATGAACCTTTTGATGTATCTCAATCAGTAATAATTATTGCTGCAGATCGACGTAACTGCCGAGGTACTATTTTAGATAATGTCGCGCTGCAGATTGACGGTGTCCTGTATTTACGGGTTCTTGATCCATATAAGGTTAGTTTTTCAGGTTGTGGAAATTGGAACACGAAAACAAATGTCAGAAAGAGTTATAATAATTAGCAAAGCATAAATTTTTGTGCAGCAGCGGAACAGACAAAATCAAAACATGTTTCTTAGTGAACGTCTGTCGACAGCCTGTCTCCTATTCCGGATGTCTTGGAAATATATACTGACTGTGCTCAATTGTTGGCTCACCGTATGTTATTGCAGCGCTAAATATTTAATGTGGCTTATTATTAAAATTTATTATCATCAAATTATTATTAAACTGAAGGCGTTTTTTGCGGAAATTTTAGCTCGTCTCAATGGCTGTTCCCAAAAATGATCTAAAAGTTTCTGATTTTGGCAAAATTCGAACTAAATTAAGCGTTACCATGTGTTACTCTACATTTAGCGGTATAAATGTTGACGAATGTAGTTTTAATAAATTTGGTTCTAATGGTTTCCGCTCAACACTAGGTACCAGTGTTTTGTCTCCAGCGGTTCTGAAGCTGTGCGTGATTTCAGTAAAACATTTTTAGCGAAACAGAAGAAAATAGTGTTGATTTTCATATCGTCAAGTTATTGCGATCGAATATTGGTGACCGATTATAACAGAAAGAATGTGTAGTTTTTAGCTTGAGCCATTGGGGACATAATTGCTTATCCACAAACGGCGATAGAGCACTTCCGAAACAATCAACACTCGAACTTCGAAGTGCATGAAATGTTATGCGCGACTAAACTTAAAGTGACCCCGATAACCATCCTATTTTGCAATTCCCTATGTTGAATCCACATCCATTGTTACGGCACAAATAGGGTATTCGATTCGTTTCACAGCTAGCGCAGACTTAAAGGTTTTCATTCGGGTTATGACAATTCCACAACATTTCATAGCTTTGAAACGGCATTTGCCTCTGTTCGCGCATAAATTTAATGTAACTGTGACGTCATAAACGGAACGTTCATGTTATTTATCAATTACTGTTCGCGAACAAGCCTCTTGTTAATACGAATCCGACAACATTCTTTTCGCGAACATATTTGATATTTGTGAACAAAAAGTAGCATTTTGTGTCCGACAAGAAAGTGCTCGGCGATGAAAATTTTAACAAAAAACAAAATAGGATGGTCAGCGGGGTCATTTTATGTTTAGTTGCACATTAGTAGTAGCCATATCCTGCAACTCACTATAAGCCTGATTTGAAATGGCACTTGCGGTGCCAAATGAATTGGGGCCAAACTTATTCCTACCTGAAATGACATCTAGAACAAGTCGATCAAAATCCACTTGTTTTAATTCGGCAAATGCCAAATCCGGTTAGATTTGACACACCAAGTCAAAACAGCCTTTATTTTTAACCATCTTTATGGGCACATCTTGCAGTAGGGTCATTCCACGCTACGATGTCCTTTTGTCCTAGGAAAAATGACTAATGACTTTTTGGCTTCAATTATCTTCATTTTTACACCCTATGACCACATTCCGCATATAAGATCGTTATAGTAAATTTTTTTTACCATTCTGATGCTATGGCTTCCCTAATAGCACATCCTGTTGCCCAGCAAGATACCGTAAAATGGCCTCTGGCATTCCCCCAAAATACTATCTTTGTAACTTTATAAAATGGCACCAACTTAAGTTATTCAAAACCAATCTTGTACTACCATTGTCACTGTGAGAGATACAAAATGGCATCCCATACCAATCGCCAGTGTACATGCCTGGTAACGTGGTCGGGGGGAATTTAATTTTTTCAAAAAATAACTTTGTGACAATGTGGTTGAAATGTAGTGTCACAATGTATTATGAACTAAACGCGCCAAATTTCATCGAAATAACTTCACAAGGCTGATTTTTCGAAATTTTGGTGCTGGTCGGAGGGTTGGATAAAAGCCTGAGATCAAGAGGTCTGCCGTGAGATAGAGCTCAGGTCGTTTCTCCATTCTCTTCCTCATGCGAAAGAACCGTAACAGACAAATTAATGGAGCTGTATATACTCACGCCACCATACCCCAAACAAGCAATGGTCGGGGGGGGGTAAACAGATATGCTAAAATCGATCTTATGACCCTGGTGCCGGGGTAAGTACCAATAAGCCCCTGGGTTAATATTTTTTTCAAAAGGTACCTAGCTGATATGTATGATCTATGAATAGCATTTATGTACCGTGCATAAGTAACGAGGAATGACCAAAAAAGAATGGTCGGGGGAGGTAAAAGTGGTGTTTATTCCATATCGCCAGCTTCCACTCTCCAGGATTGGAGTAGATTTGAAAATTCTGTAATTATAAATGTACTGTAGAGCTGACTAATTCTGCACAAAAAAGAATTAAGGCCATAATTTCTGACACCGAGCCACAGCACTACCCGGAAAAACAGGTCGTAAAATTAGTCATTACGTTTTTTTGTCAATTGGGGACCTATGTGGATGTCCAGCTCCTTATGCCGGGCTGAGGCCAAATTTTTTTTAAATAGCTAAGTAATGAGGCTTGCTAGCGTAAATGAGCCTGATCGTCACTAACTCTGTTGTATATACGAAAACATAGCTATTCGAAACTAGCTAGTAGATTAAGATTTATATAAGATCGAAGAATCTTGACCTGTCCACAGCCCTCCGAAAAGTGGGGGGGAACTTCGGGGGGCCCCCATGTTTATTCTCGGGGGAAATTTCAAAGGGGGGGGATAAATTTTGCTTAAAAATACAAAATATTTCCATATTTTCATGCATTTTGCTACTGTGAACGTACTTTCAAGCTAAAAACAATATCTTAGCATTATAAATAGTGGTAATTAATGTGTAAAAACAATTTGCAAACAAAGAACATAAATTTTCAGACATAAAAAATTTTTGGAATTAGTTGAACATGGGGTTTCGGCCGAGTGGGGGGACGGACATGGGGGAAAATCTCACGAACATGGGGGGATTTGGAAAGTGGGGGTCCCCCCCAGACTGTGGACAGGCCAGGATCACTGGATCAGACAGAGTTTTGAGACACTGCTCAGTGTGAAATGTTACATTTCCTGTTCCATTCAGAACCGTAAACGATTATTGTGTTAATTGTTTTTTTTTTGGTTTTTGGCTCTGATATACAATAAACATATTTGCCAGTTCCCTGCATGTTTCTGTACTACAGTCCAAAATTTTCACTTCTCCGACCAAAAGGACATAGTAGCGTGAAATGACCCAATAGCTCCCGCGGCAATGATTGGTATATTTTGATTTACTACCATTTTCCACTGTCAATCAGCAAGGCGCCATACTTCTGCGTCTAGCATATTTTCTGATCTAGAATATCAACATCAATCAAATTTCGTTTTGTGAGATCGGAATGCTCTTTGAATTTGCAGAAGTTGTACAAGAAAAAGTTTGCCTGCTATGCTATTTAAGGCTTCGTACGGCGTGGAAGATCCTGAATTTGCCATAACTCAACTCGCTCAGACAACGATGCGGTCGGAAGTTGGCAAAATCACGCTGGATACGGTGTTCCGCGAACGCGAATCGCTCAATGTTTCAATTGTGAGTAAGTGCTGTTTCGATGCTGATAGTATCTTCGATGGAATATCGTTTCGTCAGTTTTTAAACAGCCAAGTTGTAGCTCTCATTGAGTGGATGCAGTATAAGCTAGTTATCGATATGGTGCATCTGGCAAAAGTTATAACCTAAAGCGTTGAGTAACCCCAAATGGAAAAAAACCATAGTCTCCAATTCATGTCGGTTTTGTTAAAAATTAAGTTAGAAATCATGGGAGCAGCCCAAATACAAAGCTAAGCGCACAACTACGCTTTCATTACGCATCGAACATAAAAATTTGCAAAAATCCATTAATGTGGTGACGAGTTGAGAGACGAAGACACGGTGAAAAAGAATTTTAAACACTATTTAAGGACACTCCGCTCACTCCGTTTCAATTACAAAAAGAGCAACCGAATATCAGCCACGTTGCTTGAATAGTTGAGAAGATATACTCGATTATTGTGCTCGCAATGTCCAAGTACGCAGTGGATAAATTACTCTGCAAAATGAGACCAAAAGACTCATACGGATCTAGCGGTTGCAGAGATGTAACAACTTTCGAGTATTTTGGGTGCCATGGGCCCTTTGAAAAAACACATACGACGCAACATATATAACGGCATACGGCAGCACACCATTTACAGCTACACAAGTGAAGAATGTGCTACCAAAACACCTATACACCTCAAGAATTATGCTAATATTGCTATTTTAGTGTATTTTAAGTTTCATAAGGTTAATTTTGACCCAAATGATGATCCTAAGAGAATCGCGTAGTAACGCATTATATATAGTCTTATAGAGGCTTATATACTCTACAAAATGAGCTCAGTTGGACTCAGACACCTACATCGGATCGACATACAATAAGTTGGGTGACTTTATGGTCGGTTATTTCGGCTGATGATGTTTCGGAATTCGTCAGTGTAGCCGTTTTGTAGTTGCGAGCCAAATTTTGAAAAATATCCACGTAAAAGTGAAATTTTCAAAAATTTTGGCAAAGCAAGCTCTTTGCTCGTTGTGGGTGAAAAATAGTATTATAGGGTTATTCGACACTGTGAGCACGTTGGTGTTACTGTTTTAACCATACATGGGCGTGCTCCAAAGTGCCACTGGACTAGTGGCTGCGACAGTGTGGGAGGTCGACGTCATGAGCAATGAGGCTGTCTGTGGGGGAAGGGTCATCAGGGAGATGAAATTTTTGGAACTCAGTTCAAAATTTTTTGGCATTCACCTATCAATTTTCCCCTTTTTGCCAATAGTTGCCCATCTTCTTCCAATTTCGCTCAACTTTTGCGTATTTTGTACAAATTCTACGCGCGTCTTTGGCGAAGGGGGCGGGGCGGATCGACGAAGCTCTAATGGGGGTCCGGGCTTCGGGGGATAATTCTCCCAGTCCCTCATGGGCATGTATGATTTTAACAACTGATTCAGTTGGTTATCAACCCTCCAGAATAGTGCAGGATGATAATTTGGTTAATTTTTTTTCATCAAAAATATCTAAATTTTATCACTTTTAATATAGATGTATAGTGTTCTTTAGGTTGTGTCAGTTGGTTTTCCTTGTTGCTGATCACGGTAAAACAATAGTTTAGCTGCGTGGTATGCACCAAATAAGTTACGTGTTGGGTCCTTTAATAAAAAAATATCTTAAAATTAAAATTTGTGAGTTATAGATTTACCAAATTTTCGCCATTGGAAGATGAAATAGTTTTCGGTTTTGATATATGGTTAAGATGACCGTAGCATTGCCGTTAAAGTGTTATCGGTGTATAATTGTTATCGTGAGACTCTAAATAGCTCAGGCAACTGGATTTGGAATGACGGGTAAACGCAGAGTAACCATACACGCTCCGTTTCCCCTCGTTACTGGTTTCATGCTTCTTATAGCTGTCTTCGTCGTCTCTCTAAAGTACTTGTTCAGCACTCTTAAATCATTATCTTGGCGATAAGACAAGCTAATAGTTACGTTTACGCCAGTTGGTACACGAACGCTCGTTTGTATGCAACTTTTTGTTCTGTGCAATGGCGAACTTTTATTTGTATTCAAGAATTTGAAAGTTTTCTCAAATCTAACATTTACTTTATATTTCAGGCGCTATAAATCTTGCCTCCCAGTCTTGGGGCATCAGCTGTCTGCGATACGAAATTCGTAAGACTCTTGTCCTCTTCATTACTTATTTCTAGTAGTACGACCAATTAATTTAGATAAATTACTCAATTCTACTTAACGTTGTTGTTCTATTATATAATTACCAAAAACAACGGAGAAACAATAATAGCCAAAGCAAAGGATTTAGTCGAAACCATACACGGACACTCTCTAAATATCGAAAGACCGAAGTGCCGGGGAAGGTAGCTGGGCCCAGGGGCTCGCAGAAGTTTGGGCGATATGCACCTCGGCGGGGTCGGGTGCTTGTACGGAGAGGAATAATCCCCACCCCTTATGAGCATGTATTATCAAAACACAGCTACTGCTAGGATAGCGGCTATAGTAAGTCTGAAATGTTCGTGGCGCCTATTGCTTTTCTTTTAGCAGTAAACTGTGCGCGATGATTTATATTATTTGCATGCTTTGTCGCTACAGCGCATATTGGAAACGATCGCTGCTCGCAAAATGCAACTGCACCCAGACTCGCTCCAAACGGTGCTTTTATTTCCAGCGCCATGTTGTTTCGTGCTAGGTGGCTAGTACCACGATGGAGCTGGCTGAATTCTTTGTCCATGGGTGGCCTAATCAGAAATTGATTTACAGTGTATGTGCAGATGGATGAAATGTCAATTTGCTACTTTTTGTGCACCTACTTGTATGCATATAGACTTTTCCAATTGGAGTTATCAAGTGCCGTGTTAGCGATGACGCCTGCGAAATTTCATGGCCAATGCGGGTAGTTTTGATTCTGTTATTGTCTCACCGAAAGTGTCCTTAAACTCGCAAATTCACTGCACAACTAACACATGGTCGTGAAACGTATTGTTGGCAAATAAATTACAGATGTGGATTTTGTCATCTGAGACTAATGGGGACAAGTTAGTTTAGCAGTGCAAACTTCAACAGCAAAAGTAGGATTGATTTTGGCCATAAAAATTATTGTAACGTTAAACTGGAGTGTTCCATTAACCGCTAAGCATTCAGCGCGGGGCCGGGCAGACATGGATGTTTTGGAGGACTCCAAAGGTTTGTTAGCAATTCCCAGATCGTGTCAGTTACTAGACAATTTGGCCGTTTGTTTGTTGACGGGTTATTTTTAGTAAACGCGAACATATTTGTTTTCATAGCTACAATACAAATAACATTAGTAGTATATAAAAAGCACGTAGTGCGTATAAAAGAACTACGCATTGACTAAAAATTTGCAATTTTTCATGATCTTTAAGAAAACATAATTTTTTCCTGGAAAATCCGAGATCCGCGCCAGCTCCATTTTTGAAAAGATTTGTTAAAGTTTGTGGATTTCACCGTATCAATTCGTATCAGTGATAGAATAGTAAAAACGTTTAGGACTACGTTAACAAAAATATAGAAGCTAATTTGAATATTGGACTTTTAAAATCAATCTTGAGCAAAAGAAACGATTTCTTAGATGCGTCCAAGAAAATGGGAGATAAATCCCTCGTTACTAGCTGCAGTTTGAAATACATTTTACGAATTTTATATTGTGAAAACATTTTGTCCCAAAAACTAATCTAAATTTGTCACATGTTATATTAAGAACA
The DNA here is from genome assembly GCA_030248225.1 of Trileptium ribeirensis. NCBI lineage: Eukaryota > Metazoa > Nematoda > Enoplea > Enoplida > Thoracostomopsidae > Trileptium > Trileptium ribeirensis. The sequence continues at coordinate 66,300 of JASANE010007214.1, read as the reverse complement.
TGATTTTGTTCTATCAAGAATGACTCGAAGGCGACATTTTTAACCGTACCTATATTTATATCGCAAAGGTAAAGTAACAATTTCTACATCTGCAGGACTGCTTTTGGTATATCGACGATTCCTTACTGCTTTCTAATGCTCCATGTGGTTGTAAACCTGTTGGGCATATAATTTAATTTGACGGTTCTAATGCGTTTCCGTTACAGGTGATATGAAAATGCCTCATCGTATTCAGGAAGCGATGCAAATGCAAGTGGAAGCTGAGCGGAAAAAGCGAGCCTCGATTTTGGAGTCCGAAGGTAACAAAAGTTTTGTGGTTCATTTCATATAGAAGTGACCGCCAAGTGGGCTCATGTTTATTCTCGGGAAAACGCTGAGGGACAAAATTTTGTTCCATATCTTAAATATTTCCGTTTTTTTTTCATATACGTTTGTCGTAGTGTAGCATTATGAGTGTACGATTATTTTTTATTAACAGTATTATTATTAATATTATTTTGTAGAGGGTTTCCGAAGTAGCTTTCAGCTTCGTGTTTCTAGCGTTCTTTTCATTAATATTTAAAACAAAACTTTACAAATTTAGAAACATTTTCCTTGTAAAAAACCATAAACTTGATATCGTTGACATTTTGTGAAATGTAATGTTTTGGCTCTTAATTTCAAAGACTAAACTTTTCTAACTATATAACTTGGTATATTTGTTTTGAAGCTAACTCATTGTGTTAGATCTAGCAAGATCGCCGCCGTGTTGCTGCAACGTCTTGTTTAATTAAATATTTGGGAAAACGCGTTGCTGTCTTCAAGTGATTGGTATATTGGACGGCCATAGAATTTAATACGGGCTTGCAGTATCAGTGAGTACTGAAAAATCTGTTCCTTGGTTAGGTCCGGCACTACCGTATGGATGGTTTGCTCGACTTATTAAACAGTACAGCAGCGTTTAAGCGAAGGTTACTTAGTGTGCACCGTCAGCCGCTCGGCTAAGATAGCGGTACCATAAACGAAAAATTTGCCAATGCGACGTATGTGATCGGACAGTCATAGCCTATAACGACGCCTGGTAATCGGTGGTGTTAGTTCGATTGCTATTTATCGAACCCTGGAAAGGCGACTCGCCACAGTAGTACAAACATAAAACAGCGTTTTATTATTATAGATAGTAGCATTTTTAATGGTTAATAATATTTCGTAGACATTAATAAATCCTAGATTTAGTTGAATGTTGGAAATTTCACGTACATGGACGATTTTGAAGACTGAGGTACATATTTAAAAATGGGAAAAGCGAAAAGGGACAGGTGCGATTGATAGGCGATTTTGGTCACTTATAGCTGAAACTATTGCAATTCCATATTGAGTTTAGATTTTGTTTTAAGACTGGATGGAGTTGTGTAGTTAAGTGTATCGCTGGTAATGTAGAAACCCTATTTGGATGATCGGACTGTGTAGCAGTTTCATTTCAGGCATTAGACAAGCGGAAATCAACGTGGCTGAAGGCAAGAAGCAGTCGGTGATATTAGCTTCGGAAGGCTTGCGGGAACAACAGATCAATGCCGCCAAAGGTATGCGGCCGCACTATGGCTATATTTTAAATGAACCATTCATGTCGCGTTTCCGAATTTTGTATGGTTTCACCACATTTCTGTGCGACATGTAGCGGTTGAATAGACTTAGCCTGAGCAGCGTCATTTTGGACATAATGGTTCAGTTTTCTTCAAAAACTTGGTTTGTGGTTATTCTGAAGCCGTTTTTTTCGTCTATGTCTTTAGTTAAAGTTTGGCAAGTGTTTGTGCATGTGAACCAATTGTAGTTTGCACGAATCGGTACGCTGCTGTTTTAAACTAAGTCTCCGCGTTGGGTTGTCACAGTTGTAGTTTTGTGGCCAAAACCATCAGCTGGCGTCTTCACAGCGAGACCGCAGTATTGTCGGACGTTCCCTTTTATTTCGGCGGTTCCCCCTGGTCATATTCGCAGGTTAATTGTGGCTTCCCAGTGTCAACCTTCTGGTACTCCCACACATTTTGAGATGATGTCAAAAGCTGTCGTACTAACAATAAATATAAGTTTTTATAGTGGAGTGTAGAAGGTCCGTCGGCTTAGTGGGAGTATATGGTCAGCGAGAGGCCAGGGAGTAAATTTTTATAGTGGAGTGTAGAAGGTCCGTCGGCTTAGTGGGAGTATATGGTCAGCGAGAGGCCAGGGAGTAAATTTTTATAGTGGAGTGTAGAAGGTCCGTCGGCTTAGTGGGAGTATATGGTCAGCGAGAGGCCAGGATCGGCGTTTGGTGAGATGCGAACGAGCGTGGCGGTCTGGTGGGAGTATATGGTGACCGAGAGGCCAGGGAGTAAATTTTATAGTGGAGTGTAGAAGGTCCGTCGGCTTAGTGGGAGTATATGGTCGGCGGAGAGCCAGGGAGTTAGATTTTATAGTGGAGTGTCAAAGGTAGTGGGCTTAGTGGGAGTATATGGTCAGCGAGAGGCCAGGGAGTAAATTTTTATAGTGGAGTGTAGAAGGTCCGTCGGCTTAGTGGGAGTATATGGTCAGCGAGAGGCCAGGGAGTAAATTTTTATAGTGGAGTGTAGAAGGTCCGTCGGCTTAGTGGGAGTATATGGTCAGCGAGAGGCCAGGGAGTAAATTTTTATAGTGGAGTGTAGAAGGTCCGTCGGCTTAGTGGGAGTATATGGTCAGCGAGAGGCCAGGGAGTAAATTTTTATAGTGGAGTGTAGAAGGTCCGTCGGCTTAGTGGGAGTATATGGTCAGCGAGAGGCCAGGGAGTAAATTTTTATAGTGGAGTGTAGAAGGTCCGTCGGCTTAGTGGGAGTATATGGTCAGCGAGAGGCCAGGGAGTAAATTTTTAGGAACTCAAAATTTTCGCAATTTTGCTATAATTAAGGTTAGCCTGCATTTTCAGCAGGTAAATAATATTGTTGTAAATGGAAGAAAAAGGAAACTCGCCGAGGGTACAATCAGATTTGGGTTTAACCGAACATACACGAACGATATCGATCTGCGAATATACGGAATTAAACATTTTTTAAATTATTTATTTTAATGGCATCGAACGTCGTTAAATGAATCGCAAAACCATCTTTTTTCATTTAAACGAACAAAATCGAAGAGTCTTCAAGTAGTTTGTCTAAATCAGTACTTTTAAAGATAGACTTACAATTTCTACTTGTTCAATATTGCTTTAGTCTCTCGGTGACACATCATTTACTATGAAAAACCTTAGCGTTCAATGATTAATTTGGAACTTCCAGGATTCCGGTACCATAGCAGTTTATTGAATCGACTGTCCTATTCAGATTGGAAAACAAGTAGAACAACTGCGGTTTGTATTTGAACTCGTATTCTTGTTCTATTCTGGTAATCTGATTTAGGATCTTTGGGCTCGATATCACAAACTAAGCAGCGTGTTCGTCTGTTGAGTAGGTGACTGTATTTTGATCTGACACATCGGTAGTTCGTTGAATCTAGCCGCTGGAACATCATTTTAATTTGTGTTAAATTTTTCTACTTTAGTATGGTTATATTCAGGTGAGGCTGCAGCAATTTTGGCCAGAGCCGAGGCAAAAGCAAAAGGAATTCGCACAGTCGCGATGTCACTGCAGGACAAGGTTGGTATGGTATCGACAGCTTTTAATTTATGGGTCTGTACTTTTAAAAATCCCATGGTCATCGAGTGAATTACCGTCTAATAAACAACGCAGTGAAATAATTATTTTCAAGATTTGTAATGCTGTTCATTGGATGTTACTGTTATCACCGCAATTCTTTGGAATTTCGAGTTTTACACGCCAACACTGCGCATAGGTGTGCCACGAGGTACTTCAGGGTAAATATCATAGTGTTCATTTACCGTAGGCAACGTATTGGGGGTTACAATGTGTCCGATCGAACGTGGGATCTAAATTTTCATTTTTGCGATCATTTACGATGGCGGAATATGTTCGAAATAAATGAATGTTTTTGGTTTTTAAGTTCCGCATTTTTCTACACCATGAAAATTTTCAATAAATTTACTAATCAGAGCAGAGTGTAAAGTAGTGGAGATTGTGTGATGCAATGGTGCAAGCTTTTAAATTCCGTCTCTGCGTGTGTGATCGGCAAAAAGCTCGGGAACGACTAAACCGATTTTCATGATCTTGGGCTCGTTCGAAACGACATAGTCTGATTCCGGGGTCAGAGGTCAAGGTTTTTACTCCATTTTGTAACATTTACGGAAGCAATGTTGTTTGTACGCTAACTTTTGAATTTTTTCTCTGGTTGGTTGTGTCATAGTGCCGCTACTTTTTTGTTTTTAGATATACGCTCCGGTACTGGAGTTACGGGGTTTCAACTATGGGACCCTCGTGGTTGCTAGATCCAAAATTCGAAAATTTGTTCTGACATCCTGGGCGGCTGAAAAGTTTTACCTGGGAAACGCATTGTCGGTGTTTCGTTTGCTGTCCGACCCATTGTTCCATGGGTACGGCACCCCCATTGTTCAAGGTAAAAGGTCAAAATGAGGGAGTTTTTTTACCCCATTTTAGTACCATTCCCGGAAGCAAGGTTATTTTTTTTGGTTGGCAGCATTGCAAAAGTACGATGGTTTGGCATTTTCATGTGGCAACACATCGCTTCCATCATTTTCCTTCTATATATTATCCTCGGTTCCGATATCATGCTTCAAGAATTGTACAGTTTTAGTACAAGTCTTGTCTAGTATAGTGGTGGTTAAATAAATCTTGAAACACCATCGCTCATTTTAAAACTGAATGTAGTAACTTAACTTAAGTTAGAAAATCTGATCGTTATATTAGTTAGCTGGTGATCTTTTTGATCCAAGAATTGGGCAACGATGTCCTTTATTGTTTGGATGACGTTTGGACCTTGGGGTATAGCCAAGGATTTTTTCTGTTGCTTAAAAATTTAAAGCTATGGGATTTTCAGTCGTGAGCTAGATCGAGACACAAAGACATATCTTCACGATTTTCTTCGCTAACGTCTTCATTGGGAACTCCGCTGGCTTCGGTTGCTTCACTTCAAGTACGCGAGAAAATTTAATAAACGGCGAGCGAAGCAGCTCAATGTTGAAGCATAAAAGATGTTGATAATTATCAGGCAACTCAAGTGGTGATGACGATTGTGGCCTCCATCGAACATCCGTCAGCGTGTAATGTTCAGAAAAGCAGTGACATGTGTATGGTTATGTAACAGCATCAGAAATGTATGTTTTTCTGGGCAGTGCTGTACGAATGTACGACCGCATCCACAGCTGTTGCATGGGTTTATGATATAGTTGATGCATGTATTACTTTAAGAATTTGCTGTAGCCTGTGCTCAATTGGGCCATCTTGCGCTTCTTGGCCGAGGATTCATTGTCGTTGATTGGCGGCGGAGATCAACGTGTAGCTGTTTTAGCCCACATTTGAGTTGCTTGTCGTTTAGTAGTTCGTCAGCTAGTAACTGTTCGAATGATTCTTTGTGATTAAAGATGATGCCCGGCTTCATTCGTGGTCGAACTGAACAGGGCCTGGAGAAAATGTGGTGACATGTATGCTTCGGATGATGCAGGGAAACGCAAGCTGTGTTGCTATCAGCTTGCAGTGTACTTTCGCTAGCTTCGCGGTGAACGTCGTCAATCGCGGTCACGTTATGGCAGCTGTTGCGACTGTCAAGGCTTTGTTTTGCACTGTTTGCAGGCAGTCCCAGTGCGCGTTTTTGTTTATCGGTTCCCAGACAGGACGAAACAAAGCATTGTGTCGATCGTGACTCCTAGCATACTATTCTTCGTCACTGGAAGAAGATTGCCTTGTGGTGTACTTTGACTTAGTAGAAAAAAGTACAGTCACGGCCAGAAATAAGTGCAAAATAATCGATCGAAATTTCGATCGTTTTCGATTAAACGAAATTTCGATCGATTTCGATTAAACGAAATTTCGTTCGATTTCGATCGTTTTCGATTTTTGCGCAATTAGATAAATTTTAAAATTTCGATTTTTTTTTGATTAAACGAAATTTCGATCGATTTCGATTAAACGAATTTTCGATCGATTGCGATTTCGATCGATTTCGATTTCGATCGTTTTCGATTGCACTTATTTCTGGCCATGACTGTACTTAGTACTAAGGCGTAAAAAGTGACACAGCCAACTTCCTGGCCGAAACGTGGATTCTCGTAGCTCGGAAGAACGCTGAGGCTGGGTTCAGATAGTTACTGAGCCTGCTTTCACGTTCAAGTATAAATTGAAACATCATCAGCATAATTTATCACTTCGAACGCCCAGGAGGTGCACGCAACATTGACATGTAGTGATTGAGGATACTCCTCCCTGGACAACGCCGTAGCTGGCTTATCCACAGTGGTGGGGACCCCCACTTTCCAAATTCCCAATGTTAGTGAGCTTTTCTCCCGTATACGTTCCCCACCGTTACCCCAGTCGCCGAAACTTTCAACTAAATTCAAAAATTTCTCATGTCTGAAAATTTTTGTTTTTCGTTTGCAAATTGGTTTTTGAAACATTAATTACCAGTATTTATAGTGCTAATACGTCATTTTACTGCCGTGAAAGTATATTCACGGCAGTAAATCTACATGATAATGTTGGAATATTTAACACTTTTAAACAAAATTTATTCATTAACTTTTTTTAAATTTACAATTTACCCCGAGGATGAACATGGGGCCCCCGATGTTTCCCCTTCCCACTTTTCGGAGGGCAGTGGGCATGCCAGCGTAGCGCACATGCCTGACATTTGACAAGATTGAACAGAACAGCCGCCCCAAATGCAGAGTGTGCTACGGCGCGATCACACGTAAAAGAAGGACCATTGCTACATACAACTATTCTCCGAACTGCTGCGCGTGAAGTGCTGAAAACTTGTGTGTAATCTGCAAAATGTAAAAACGTTCGGCTGATTAATCTTTGGGATTAAATGAGAGGGCGATGAGACCCATGATTACTTGTGTTACGATATGGGTTTTGGTAATAAGTTTAGTAAACCTTCGCACGTTATGTTAATTTGGTATCAAATTAGTGTCGTTTTTACTGAATCTGGAATTTAGGTCTGCCTTAACGTAAATCTCTAAAAAGCGCTCAAAAAATGGTACAATTTCTGGGATTCAATGAGTTTTATCACTAATCATAAGCAAATGGGAACGCCGCTCTAAGAATTGATGTCGAAATAGCCTGATAATTACGATATTATTAACTTGCTATCATAGCGTACGAATGTTATTGCGTTTTCGTTTTCAGAGTGGCTCAAACGCAGCGACGCTCACAGTTGCCGAGCAGTACGTCAAGGCTTTCTCCGGCCTGGCTCGCACCAACAACACGCTCATTTTGCCTACGCCCGCAGGCGATGCCAATAGTATGGTCGCTCAGGTGGGCATTTTTTAGTGAATAATTTCATCGCAGAATGTGTCGGAGTTTTAATTTGACTAAATTGGCGTTCGGCAATCGAAAGTCGCCTTCACCCTGACATTATTATCTGGACCTAGCATCTATTCTTTAACAAATTTTTTACGCTGATTGCGCTAATTTTTCTTAAAAAGGTACCGATAACAATGCTCTGAAACCAGCTAGTGTCGAGAAGTTTGAAGATTCGGAACATCAAATTCTATATATATTTATTTTGTTTTAGCAGGACTAGTAGAAATTGTGCATTATTGCAAATATAAATTACCAAACTATGCTGTCCGCAAGTCTAGTTAGACCCGAAGCTACAGTAGATTTTTGTGGGAAATGTGTCAGAGCAGGTTGCATCATTCGTGGCCTACAACGCGTAGAAGTCTGAAAATGTTTATAGGAATCGTACATATTATAAGGACTGTCATATAAAGTAGCAAAGCTGGTTAATGACAGGTAGCTTAAGTTGTCTTGCATCTAGTGCTCGCAGTGCGGCTAAACAAGGAAATAATGTCTCGTCTCTAAAGATGTGAAAAATCAAATTTGCTGCTAAAATATTGTCGCGTAGCCGTTCCGGTCGAGGAAGCAGTTTTCAGAAGCCAGTTTACCATAATATATCAGCGTTACGAAATGTTTTCGCTCAGTCACATTTTTGTTCATTTGGAATAAGAAGAGTAGCGCGAAGATGAGGGATTATTCAATAGACTCAATTCCAGGTTCAATCAATTCAGGAGTCATCGAACGAAAAACTAGTACTTCAGGAGTCATCGAACGAAAAACTAGTACATGCGGAAAGCGGGCGCGGTCACATGACCAGAACTGGTTATAATCTTACCATTCTGCCATTCAAATGACAAGTGTATTCAAAAATGGTCATCGACCGAATTGCTTCTCAGCCACTCTGATACCTCTCAACGGAGTCAACCAAATCTAGAAAACCCGGACTCTGTAGTTTTTGCCAACCAGTAGGTTTTTAGTATTTTGTGTGAAGGATTCACACGCACCAAATCTGGCGCAGATCGCAGTCACGGTCATGTAATGACTGAATTGGCTTTAGCGGCCGAACGTTGTATGTACAACTGTATACGCTTATCACAGGTTCGCTGAGCGTTGTGTTTTCGTGTGCAAATGGTGCATGCATGTAAGCGTTAAACACCGTGTTTCTGGTAGTAGTTACGATATAAGAAGAAGTCAGTAAAATTTTTTTATCCCAGATTTATCTTCAAATAGCAACTCTTATTTTAGCTGATTCATAAGCAATTTGCAGGACTTTGATCTTTTTGTAGTGACTTAAGGGATTGACTGAACTCAAAAACATTTTTATTCACTGATTTTAGTTGTTTGTTTATGTATTGCGTGTATCAAGAATGGTCTATTATATATGTATTGTCAAGACTCAATACAATGATTTGGTTATCTAGTGTCCACGGTGCACATTCAATGGGTTTAGGGTCAATGAACCCGATTTCCAGAATCTAGTCTCCAGTTGTTTGGTTTCGTATTGCGTATGGGTTCAGGGTTCAAGAGGTTTTTGGATGATATTAATCAGACACAGCTTGTTACACGTGATTAAGCAAAATAACCTAAAACTTACTGAAACCACACTCGCTCCGTTTCATTCTCGATTACGAGTTACCAATATTATTTTATATCAGCACAATGTCGATCTTCACTAAGTTTTATTCTGCATTTCGGGTGGCCCAGCTGAATTTTTCGAAAGTGTGGACTCGTAGGTCAGTACCCTGCTGCGCATGGCGATTGGAATTTTCGTAGAAAAATCCTTTGACATTCCAACATTTTTAACTTCTAATCTTTAACTACAACTTAATATATCAATTCCTTCAGTAAAACCGTCGAATTTCAGGCGCTTTCCATTTACAAAACGCTAAACTATACGGATCGAGCGCCGTATCGAGAAGCAGAAGCGTCTGAATCGGAGGAAATCGATAGCGAAGAACATTACACAAGCGAAGTGTATCCGGATCCACGACTGGCTGAAGTTCAGGATATCCCAACATCGCCCGGCGACTCCGACAAAGATCAGAGATAGTTCTTCGTTGTGGTCGACAAATGCGCAGCTGGAACTCAGTTGTTGTAGGAGTAACGATCTAGTTGTGCTCGGATTTATGACTGAATATGTTGGTAACAGGATCGTTTGTTGTGGTCAGGTTCCATCTGAATGCTTTGAAGATACTTGTGTTGTATACTATAAGCATATGTTACGTAGCTACTGATATTTGGCACGAGCGAGCAACGCTGTAAATGAAAGTAGTTGCTGATTCTATGAAAAGTTTCAAAGTTTTCGTATTTTTGCTCCAGATTTCTTATGAAACTTCATTTCTGTTTGATTTCTTTGTGATTGTGGGCTTAAATTTTTTCTTATGGCAAGCAAGCGTTTCCCGTGGTGAAGGCTACAAAAGTCAGCAATGTGGTAATGTTAAACATGGAGTGAAATATAACTCCATGTCGATTGCATAATATTGATTGCTATAAAATTCAATAAATAATATAAAATTGATAAAATATCAATTGCTTCCGGAATGCAAATTTCGGTTAAAATGAAATTTGGTCGACCGAGAGTTCAGTTTGGTTTCGGTGTCCTTCCATTTCGCATCTTATTTATAGCGGACTACCTTAGGAGATATTTTTAGACCTTTGAAAATGCCTGGTTGTCCATTTTTGGCTATTGTTCTTTTGCAGGAATTATCTATCTTGGTTGCTAGACCAAATCGATTATTGCTAATGATGAAACTCTCGGTACTTGAGGATGTACGTTTCCATCGAACGATAAACTAAAAAGGAATTGGGTGGTGCATCCGAATCTTATTAAGTGCTGATAATTACCGAGATTTATGCGGCGTTTGAAAACGATGCAATGTATGCAATTTCTGAGATTTTCACAGACAAAACTAAGACGTAAATTAACGCGCAGCTGTCCTGGGGTACTGAAAAGTTTCACTTGGCAGTTTTCGGGCATGGGAAATGCATGGCCGAAGTTAGTTTTTTCCAACTTGTGTGGTACTGTGTGATTATAATAAATTGGCACTGGCGTTTGGAAAATTAGAACCTTATGAATTCTCGTTGGGAATTTTAGATACCGTACATGCAAGTTGTTCTCGGGTAAATAATACTGGGTCGAACAGTTTTCTATAATGCATGTGACAACAATCGTTTTTATTTGTTCTTACAGAGTTGCATGCACAAAATGGATAATCATTTGTGTATCCTGAACCGGACCAAGATGTCAAGAAGGAAATACTTAATTTGCAAATGCAAACCATGAACGCTAGTCATGTTTATCTGAATACAGCTGATTGGCGAATCTGTCAGTGCATTATAGCAGGGATAATATAGGCTTCGGTTGAATTGGCATGCTACAGTGTCTGCTTTGTTGAATTTGTTACTTCATAGTTTATGCCATCTGTTTGTTACTGCTGTTAGTTTTGGGTTTGGCGGTTAATAGATTACCTAATACTCGGTGTCGCCTCAGGACTGTTCAGTCCGCACACTTTTGTTCCGTCTGTTTTATAAAAAATACATGTAGTGACTGGCATACATCGTTCGAATAACCAGGATATTCACGCCAGAGCGCACACAGTTCCATTTGAGCATCAACGAGCGGCTTCCTTTCGAAAGTTTGGGAGAATTTTTATCCTTTTGCAAAACTGCGCTTGCACAATTTTACTGAGGTTAATCAACCCGTTATGGTCCCTGTTATAAAAAAACTAAAAATGATGTAGGCAAACATCTTCAGACAACATTCAAGACAACAAAACGCTATTGCGAATGAAGTATCCGAAATCGTGTGCAACTTAATCACTGTTCCATGTTTGCAATCATGGTACACTTATCATTATACGACACCTTCTGCAGTACATAAATATTACATAGGCCGGAATTTCAATAAATCCCCTTTAAACCCAGATGAAAAGTTTGAGTAAATGTTCTTTGTAAAGTGTTGAATGTTTTATTTAAATTTAAACCCATGTCACCTTTATGCGGCGTTCACGTTATAATGTTCCCAACGTTTGGAACCTATGTATCCCACACACTGTTGACAACAGGGTGTCTTAGGCGCCCTCATGTTTTAAATAAATTTTTTCAATGGTAGCTATATAGGAGTACTATTACAATGGTAGCTTACTATATATTGAAAATGACATAGCATGTATTTCGCTTTAACAGCTATAAATAAACAACATATAAATTGGCCCCCGACTTTTCCTTCCTAAAAATATAGAAAATTTTCGTTCCTTGAGAAAATATTTTTATATGTGTATTTATTTAAGACACGCTTATATATACATAAAATATATTTTCGCCACGAAAGCACAGCTACGTACGATATGTCGTATGTAGCAAAAATTTCGAGTAGATGGGCGCATTATTCTGTGAATCAGCAATAAAGGTGACATGGGCCAATTGACCTAACGTTTTTACCATAAAACTACAATTTCAAATATAGAGTTGTTGTCGCCCTGCTTTTTCGTTTTCTCCAAATAAAGTTACCCATTTGCTGGATTATCAGTCGGACTTTGTTGATTTAGCTTGAGCGAAATATGAAGCCCCCGTTGTGTTATTTCGGTGTGGGAAATGGCGGGAAGCAGCGAATGAGAGAAGGTGGGAAGATAGCAAATTGTATGTTCCCGGCTGTGAAGGTGGGAGAAATTAAAAATTTGTGTTTATAATTGTTCAAATCTTGCCGTCGAAGATCGTTGGCCACATGGGTCGAAATTCCAAACGTGTCTAAAATTAAACTTGATTTCTTTAATTCAGGGTAGTTTTGGATATGTATCTGCGACCCAGTTTCGCAGTGGATACAGCTTTACTGTTGGTTTATGTGGTGTCGTACGCGGTGGGTAGTTTTTCCATGATTTGCCATGCGTTGCGGAATGGGCTTGCTCAAGCGTATAGTGATAGTTTGTGTGCTGAGAAGGCAGTTTGGTTTCGAGTAATAAACGCTTAACATTGGTTAGTAATCCGTATGCCAATTGGGCCGCATGTTAAAATTCAAATTGCAATCGTGCTTCAGTGGCGGCGTCACCAGTCATGATTGAAATTTACTTCATTGCATGTTTTACTGCCACCATCGGGGGTACTTGGTGGCTGGTTGACGATATTCAGGACTTGGTCTCCGACCGTTATCGTTGGACACTTATGTATATGGCTCAGTTAAATTTATCTCAGGAGTGTTATGCGAGCACAAATGGTAGCGCTGTTACTTAGTCGAGTTCTTCAAAGCTTGTCGCCCAACAGTAAGTTAAGTTTCAACTCGATAACATTATTTTTGCCGAATTTGCAAAGTTTCGGACTAAACATATGTGTACAAAGCGTCACATTTTGATTCGGAGTATTGAGTTCGTCTAAATGGTGAGTGAACTGATTCAAAATGCGTTACGAGACGACTGCGGAACCTTGGTGCATAGGTAATATCTTACAGTTGACAGCGATACCTTTTACAGGAATGAAGGTGGGTGATGGGTCGCCTTTTTTGGGTCATATTACCAGGGGTCCACTAAGATTGAGTAAATTTTCAGTTTGTAGCTCGTCTCGTACACTTTCTTTATTTGATAAAAATGTACAGACACATTAGCAGTGCAAGAGACGTTTATATTTGTTGTCATTTTAGCTGAATAAATAATAAAACTAGTTGAAAAAAGTGCAAATTTGTGGTATCAATTCAATTAAGTATCGCCCATTAGGTTAAAACATTGTATCTAATGATTGAAGACGCGTTGCTTTTGACTCTATATATGTAATGAAATACTGTATTCAGCTGTTTTTACATGAATATGAATCTCATGGCAGGCTGTGTCAGAAAGCACCTTTTTCCAAATTATTACAAATCCTAGCTTGAATTTAAATTTCTCCAACGCCAAATTAAGCTTAAAATTCAGATAAATATTAGTTGTCTTTTTCCAAATGTATATTTTACCATGTTAATCCTCATATGTCGTTAAAATTTTAGCTTATAGGGTTCGATGGCTCTGCGGCAAGTGGGCTATTGGATAATTATACAAAAAAGTAGAAAAAATTCAAAATTTCGCTTTTCATAATTGTTTCAACAGTTAGAGTAACGATGCTAAATCGAAGGTCTGAGCTCATAATGCAGGTTTTTTCAGGGACGTGTTTTATTTCAATAACTAAGCACACGCTAGCCAATATTTGGACTAATGGCGAGGTACAGAGTGGCAAAGCCTAACCCACAGAGAGGGCGTAGGAGGTCATCGCAACGCTTAGCGGCGATACCAGCTGCTGCTTCACCGGAACAAACGCCAGCGGGTAGAAGACCACCGAACGTCGCTCTGAACGAATCCTTCACCATTAGAAGAGCATCTCCGGAAAGGTCAAGTCAATCGTCACAGCCACCGCAGCAGCCGACAGGCAACCAGCCTTCCAGGTCCACCCCGGCTCGATGTCAAAGTACAGGCAGTGGTAGGCGTAAACGAAAATCCAAAACGCACGATTTCTACAATCCACCTGCGCCCAGTGGACGGCCTGGCGCGTCGCGTAATTTGGGACCGCTTCATGAAATTCGACACTACCAGCGAACAACCGGGCTCTTGCTCCTGCGACTTCCGTTTGCCCGCTTGGTTCGCGAAATCCTCTGTCAGCTCTGGATCGCATCGGAATATCCGAAAATCCGCGTCGACGCTTTACTCGCTCTCCAGGAAGCGGCCGAAACGTATTTGGTTCAGTATTTCGAAATGGCAAATATGGTCACATTGCATACAAAGCGCGTCACGCTTATGCCGAAAGATCTCGACCTTGTCAATCGGTTAATGCGGGTTCTCGGCTGTGTCTGTTAAATGTGCTATTAAATTTGGTTCTTTGATTGTTTTAGAGTGAAACAATGGAGCCACTTTCATAACGCGGCATGGGACTATTGTAATATTCTTAAAAGATGTTTGTACACCTTATGTAAACATTATGAATGTACACCTGATGTTGCTGAATATGTTTCTTGAAATATTTTTAATTTTAAACCTGCGATTATGTAAAGAAACTCATGTATATATGAAAACAGAAGATCATTCACACAACAATACAACAGTTTTGTGAGATGTTTTTCTATGGAGAGCATCAAAAGGCTATGTAAACTAAGCACGTGTAGGTAAACATGCAACAGTGATCGGTGTCCCGTCCCAAGGGTCGCCCCCTCTTAGCTATAGTTTCCAATGAAACCCCGCAGCTCCCTTCCCGGAACCACTAAGCTGCCGCACATTGGAAGTCTACAATACAAATCACACAAGTGCCAAAATATCGCAGTTCGCCTGCCCGATTAGCTGAATCGAGTTATTTAAGTAACCTATGTTGAGCTGAAAAACAAAAAATTCTTACAAATTTCTAAAACATAGCAGCCGGCACCTCTAAGTTAAATGCAAAGAAGACATGATGAACCTCTTTCAATTGCGTGACGATTCTACAAAAAACCTTTATTAAATGCCGGTTTAAGTGTATAACCTTCGCACTCACATTCTAGTGTAAATTCCTGCTTCATTTGTGCCGTATATTAACCCTCTCATGCCCGTAAGGTCCGAATGGACCAAACGCACATTGCGACTCGTTGTGTTTACTGCGTTTGTCGTATATCGTACGTTTGAACGTGCGTTGGTTGTTCGCTCGCATTGTGAGGTTCCTTAAGGAACCGAGCAACAGCTCTCAGATAGCTCAGTGGTTTGTGTACACAAGTTTCAATCGTACGTTTCGGGTTCGATCCCTGGCGCAGGCTTGAGTTTGTCAAACATTCCACGATACTCAAATTAATTCGGGCATGAAAGGGTTAATTTTTAGTAGTGCCTGGAGATTGATTGCTCATAGATTTCAGGTTTGTGTATGTTCAATATTTTGTAAAAGTCAGGAACGGACGGGTTTTCGTTTGTAGACGTGGTGTACGAAAACAGCTGTGCGGCATTCTCGTTCGAACTATTTGGTAAATGCTCATTTTGGTGTATTGAAGCTCTTTTTGACATAATAGATTGCGTCGAAAACGGTCTGAGCGAAATTCTGTAACTATGATATCCAAAATTCAGTCCTTGTGAAGTTTTTTTAAGGCATTCGCGGGAGCACAACATTTATTTTTTGTTTCCGACTAAATTTATTACTAAATTAGTTTATTTACATAATTAGCTTACGTAATTTAGCTATTTCTTTAGTCAGGCTGTGTCTCGGGAGAAGTATCTCTGTCGGCGTTTGCTGTTCCTGACTTTTAGTAATAACGAGTTTTACTCAAAACTTATCGTGTTTCAAGCCACTTTGATTAGCTCTCACTAAGAAAAGTTCGCTAAAATTTCCAACAGTCTCCAGTACATTTACAACTTTCGAACAAATTTGTACGGATTTCGCTGCAGAAAGTTGGGTCAACACTTGAGTCGGTGAGACACTAAGATTGTGATGAAATTGATCAAATTTCAGGTTATTTCAAGTTTATATAACAAAGTTTATTTCAAGGTCATAAACGAAACGGCTTATTGGATCATTAGTGAAAATTTGGGTCACTTTAAACTCAATCTTAGTGCTAAAAAAGAGCTACTCGAAATTTGACACTGCGTTTTTCCAGTATCGTTTTGGCAGATTGCAACGTTACGGTCAGTGAATGTAGGAAACGCGTTATGGGTGTCGTTCATGTTTCGCGTAAAGGTTCCCAGCTTTTGCTTAGGCTTGATCTAGTTGGGTTTCAAAGCTCTGAAATACCCTGCGTTCAATTTTTATCCTCACATTTTTGAGTAGAGTTTTAACTAAGATTTTGGCTAATCAAAGTTTTCAGCGTATATATTGTCGATAACATCTAGTTGGTAAGCATTGAGATGATTCAAGTTCAATGTTATAAGACTGCATTTGTTGCAAATTTATTGTTGATAGTCTTATACAACGCCTAATTTTGCCAATGTAATTTAGACAGCGTAATGTTTTATTTTATTTTATTAAAGTTTCGTTGGTTATCTAGCATATTGCCAGATTTGTTGAAGCGTAACCCAAGTACGATGTTATTGATGATCCATATTGGCGTAGTATATATGTGGAACAATTCCTCAGCTAGTGCACATATAACTAGGTTCGCTTTTGAAAGAAATATTTCGAAACTTACCTGCTTGGTGATCAACTAGCTGCGTGAATTCCCACAATCTATCTGCAAGATATACTTAGCCTCGTAGGTACTTAAAATAAAAATCGTTTGAAATCCGCATTTCCACGCCAAAGTGCTTTAAACTGAAATTCTGCATGCTGAGTTCCCGAATTTTTGCCGAAAGCTATTTTTAGCTTTGCCGCGTTGTTACAGCCGGAAATTGGGATAATACACCAAATAGCTACAATAGTAAAATTTTAAACTGCTCTTATTCGCAGAGACGCTTAACCAACAGGCACATGTGGTTTTTCCAAAAAAACCAAAATCCGTATGAATACGACGTTTTCACGTTGTTTCAATGCTAAGCATGGGCACTGATACGGTAGGCCGGAAGAACGGTTCTTTTAGCCCGACAGCATTTCAAGCTTGCAAGCTTTTTTACAGGCTTGAGCATCTAATTAAACGTTGGAAACGCCGGTAAATTTGAGTAGTTACTGCGGCTTACTAGAACAACAACGTTAAGTGGAGTACCGGGTAGGTTTTTGCTACCATATGCAGCTAATTTGTTTCAGTGTTAGCTTTTCGTGTTTCCTTTTGAAATAAAGTTTTAGAGTCGGTTTGTTTTTGAAATGTGAGCTTTCAAGCTCGCTAATTATGAGCGAAATTAGTGTGTTCTATTCCGTTCATGATATATATGTACTAAGCGTTAGCTTAAGGTAATCGCTAACGAGGCAAGGCTACCACGGTTCTATCCAGCTCAAGCTCGTTTTTTATTCAAAGGGAGTGCGCTTTCTTCGAAAAACACATACAACGAAACATTCAATGTAACGTTTTGCCGCATACAACAAAACATTCTATGTAACGTCTTGGTGCCCTAGTGCGTAAGTAAACTTAAGGTTCCCCGTCAGCCGTATTATTTTGTGATAGCCGACATTAAGTGGCAAACGTTTTCTACGGAGAATATGTTCAAACGTCCTAAAATAAGCAAAATCACATTCAAGTCCCAGAGGTTATGTCTAGTGTTCGGGCGTTTTCAGTTTAATGGACAAATTCGGTTTCCTAATATTTGCCATTTGGTTATTCAGAATTCACGAACAAATTTATGTGCAAAGAGTGGCGTCGCGAACAGATCGGTCCTATAGTTAGACTCTTGATGTTCACCAGCAAACTAGTTTATTTAAAATCCGACAGATTTTCCTTCTTAAAAATTTAGGTGACTATTTGAGTCTTCGCAAATTAAACATGGCTAGCCGTGCTTTTGGAAACAGTGTTACGCTTGTATTTCGCTTGGCCAAGAAGCGTTTCACAATATATGTATATACTAGGATCAGTTCTGGCCCTAAGGGATTCCAGCTGCACCACTCTCGATTTTCACTGTGGTGCTCGGACAACCCCGGCTTACACGATTCCCTGGTCTGATCCTTAGGAACCGCTTAGCTTAGCAGGATGTCGGAGGGTTCACCAAGGTGTTCGGCCTTTGCCCTATGACGGCCCACGTGTCTGGAGGTCTCCCTAAGCCTGGAGTAATAAGGCTGACCCGTCGTTCCCTCACTTACCGTTATTGGGTCCTATACCATACATACCAAAGCCCGCTGAAGCCCTTAGCGGTAGGACTTATTTTCGAAACTACTTGATGAGCCGAAGGACTATTCTATAACCCTTGGACCCCTAAGACGTCGTGATGCGATTGTTTTATCTTAGCCCGATGTAAGGCCTAACTAACTGGGCCTAGCCGGTCCATCGTATTTAAGGGTTATCCGGGAGGCGGGATGGGCGTTTGCTCTAAGGAACTTAGTAGTCTATGAGCTGAAGCGAGCTGCTGTCGGGGGCGGGCGGGAATGCGAGCGGAGCTAACTGGAGCGTTGGGAATGGCCGAATTCATCATAGTAGTGCCATTGTATTCGATATGAGTGTGGCCGTGGTTTGACTATAGCAAAGCTGGAACACACTCTTGGGTGGGGAGCAAGGATAGAGCGGCAGGAAAACAGCATTCCTGTTTGGCGGGAGTGGGCATCATTGGAGGGCGGCGTGCGGGAAAGGACGGGGGGCCTAGGTCAAACAGCATTGAGCATACCCTAGCGGGGTTCGTTGAATTTTTTGTGACGGCATGTGCCTACCTTAAGTCAGTCTAGTTCGCCTACTAAATTGCACACGTCAAACGTTTATTCATTGGGTTTCCCTTTTATTTGATGAAACGTAAAAAATAAGAACATGACAACGAAGACATCACCCAACCGGCTGCACACAATAATGTTGTTATTTACATCATGAACGGGTTGGGACCCAAGCCCACGCGCGGGGTCCGTGACCACAAAATGTACATGTGTGAGAAACTTAAAAGCGACATAAATTTGATTCCCTCCCTTTCTTTGCACCCTCCTTCCGGATAACGAAAGGATACCTTGTGAGCTCTTTTAGAAAGCGGAACCATTGACCCGAAATATCACTAATAATGATCCCTACTCTTGGAAGATGAAATCAACTAGTGAGCTTTGGTTAAGTTCGTTTAGAAAAGCAGAACCCTCGCCCGAAATTTGTAATTAAAGCCTTGGCCATCGGTTCACCTGCACGTTGCTCATGTAAAATTGCGTCACCGTTCTTAGCACCACCTTAAAATTTTTCCTAATTTGTCTGGCTCAATCGCAGAGGCGCGGGCACAGCACTTACGGGAGCTCGAGGTATCCGACGGATACCCTAGCACCCGCAAGGGCTGCCCCAGTTCCTATGCTTAAGCGAGAAACTCGGAAAATCTGCAAAATGCTCGGGTGGACCTCTTCCACGAGTCTGCCGGTCGAAGAGTCCAAACCGAGCTGAGTGTAATTCCAAAATTTCCAGTGCCCAAAATTTATTTCAAATGCCATACGTGCATTAACGCCAGTAGAAATTTCATGGACCGTGCCGTATGCTAAGCGTCCTTACTAACAATCAATTTTTAGACTGAAATTTAAAACCAATTTGAACACCGGCAAGCAAGGCACCCACTGGGCGTCCTCAATAAACATTGCCCAGTGAGTGGTGAGCCAGTCGCGCACGGAAGCACCCCTTTTTTATTTCAATTTAGCCCCAAAGTTTATGCTAAACTCGGAAGCGCGGGCACAGCACTTACGGGAGCGCGAGGCATCCGACGGATACCCCAGCATCCACAAGGGCTGCCACAGTTCCAAGGCTTAAGCAAGAAAATTCAGAGAACCTGTGAAAAATCCCGGGCGGACCTCTTCCACGAGTCTGCAGGTCGAAGAGTCCACCCGGGAAAGAGAAACGAGAGAGAGAAAGACTTCAAAACGTGCAAACCACGGCGACAACCGCCGACCAAAAACGTCAAATTTTAAACTGAAAATGCTCGACTGGTCCCGCCGCTAGAACGGTCGATCTGCTTTTATACCCTGGTTCAGCCCCCCCTTTTTCTTTTTTTTTGTGTCTGTGCCCTAAGACTAGGGAACGACCGAATACCGAATATTCGGCCGAATACCGAATAGTTGTTCGCAACACCTATGTATGATGAGAAATCTATAACTCTATAAATCCACCTCTGTATGTACGTGCACCATGCAACAGGTCGTTTTGTGTTGTGTTGCTGAGTCAGCGATAATTTTTGTTCGATGAATTTTTTTGCTTTATGCTCTCGTGTATTAGGTAGAAGTTATAATTTTGTTTTTTATTGTTTTTTTATAACTTCATCATCTGGACAACGGCGATAATTGGTGCGTGAAGTCATATCATTAAAAAAAGAACGGCTCAGTGCGTGGTGTTCGGGGGCGGTAGACTTAGGGTTAGGCTTATGTAGGTATGTAGAACGGCATAGCATGATGTCTCACTTCACATTCACGATGTGTCAAAGAAAACGAACAAATGCTGCTGCGTTTAGACCCCAAAGTATTAATTTCGCAACTATTATGGCAGCGAGATAGTGCACGGCTGATGAAGAACATAACTGTGGTGATAAGAACATTCGATCCGGCTGCGAACTGAATTGATGAGTCTCAAACGCATCTTGTCTTACCAAAGTTGCACGTTGGACGTATTTAGCGGCTTGCAGCATTATTATCAGGACTCCGGCCGTAAAGTTAGGATATCTGGTGGGCAGATTTTGACTCTATTTTTCAAGTAACAGCGGCCAGTCAACTATTCGGCCGAATACCGAATATTCGGTCGTTCCCTACCTAAGACCGTCAATCCGCCTAAAATTTGAAAATTTTAAATTCGTCAAGCTATGTATATAAACCAAAACAAGGCATATGCAGACAGCAGCAACTATTGAAGCGTAAAGCATACAAGCGACCAGCACGTTTGTGCAACAAACCACGTCGGCTACTAGTCGAAAACAATTTGTCCCGTAAACAACTGGCCGGACAGTGCCGATAACAGTGCAAGCTAGGCAGTGGCCGACAATCGCCAGAAAAACAAAACCGCCCGCTGGTCGGTGCGGCGAAATTTTGCGAAAAAATTATAACGGTGCTCAGGGCGCTGTTTGCTCATAGGGATATCGGCACATTTTTGCCGATATCTCGGGATTTAAAACAGTAGGCGGTCGGGGGAAAGACCGTAATCTCGCCCTGGCAGACCGGCTACTAATGAAATTAAAAATTTAATCGTATCTCCCACGAGAGGCCCGTTAGAGGCCTACTTAGGCACATAAAACCCAAAATTTTGATGTCCCATTTGAGTTTAGAGGATCCTGAGCGGACCTGTGAGGGGGGGGCGGCCCCGGTTTTCGACTAATTAGTTAGGGCGGGATCCGATAAGTAAAGTTTATGAAGAAGATGTGCGTGGGGACCTTATCGAATGCTTTCTTAGATCTAAGAAGACTACGTCGACAGAGTCGCCTCGGTTTACAATTGTGGTGATATCGTCAAGAAAGCTAATAAGTAAGAGTTCGTTAGATTTAGCCTATTGAAAGCCGAATTGAGTGTTGTTTAGCAAAGCATTTGCATGTAAATGATCAGTAATTTTGTATTTAATCAGACTTTCCATTACTTTGCAAACAGAGCTAGTTAAACTTATTGGTCGGTAATTTAAGGCGTCAATCTTCGATCCAGACTTAGGTATTACTTTAGCTGTCAACCAGTCTCTCGGCAAAATTTGACTATGCTGGTTGTGAAAATAGCCGCTAACGGGGTTGCAACAACATATCTACAGCGGAATAGCATATTGTAAGATATATCGTCCGGACCTGATGTAGCAAAGGTATTGATTTGATTTAATACATTAAGTATATCTGTGCATGTGAATGACAACGTTTCCAGGTAGTTACAAAGATTCCTCGTGACAGCAAGCGGTCTTTGCTGAATGTTGTTATCAAATATACTAGCAAACGCATCAACCGTTACTAGTACACAGTTCGCTAATTTCATGACTACATTTATTTTTTGAATTAACATAACGCCAGAACGCGTTTGGATTACTATTAATATTTGACACAATGTTTCGTTCATATCTGGCAACAGCTACTTTGATTTCATTAGGTT
Source organism: Trileptium ribeirensis (assembly GCA_030248225.1). Classification (NCBI taxonomy): domain Eukaryota; kingdom Metazoa; phylum Nematoda; class Enoplea; order Enoplida; family Thoracostomopsidae; genus Trileptium; species Trileptium ribeirensis. Next base: position 44,377 of record JASANE010007214.1, on the reverse strand, counting down.
CACAATTCCTGCTGCAGGTTCTTCTGGTTCCGCGCTTACATCAACTCTTGAATCAACAACCAGCAACAACATTCATACAATTACACCATACTACACACATGCAATTTTGACTAAGGCTAGGACTTTCGTCTCCATCGCCTTCGACCATTAACTGGTCTTTATGACAATTCGCGGGTTCACCAGGTGTTACCGTGCCGGCGTCAGAGCCATCGCCAAGCACGCGACCCCTATTAATCGGCCCCGAAGTCCGAACGGCGTCTCTCTAGGTTCAATTCCTTTATGTTCATTAGGTGCAGGGTGCGGAGGGTTCACCAAGGTGTTCGGCCTTTGCCCTATGATGGCCCACGTGTCTGGAGGTCCCCCTGAGGGAGGGTCATCCCTAAGCGTGCTTACAGGTAATAAGGCTGACCCGTCGTTCCCTCAATTCCCGTTATTGGGTCCTATACCATACATACCGAAGCCTGCTGAAGCCCTTAGCGGTAGGACCCATTTTCGAAACTACTTGATGAGCCGAAGGACTATTCTATAACCCTTGGACCCCTAAGACGTCGTGATGCGATTGTTTTATCTTAGCCCGATGTAAGGCCTAACTAACTGGGCCTAGCCGGTCCATCGTATTTAAGGGTTATCCGGGAGGCGGGATGGGCGTTTGCTCTAAGAGCGAGCTGTTGTCGGGGGGCGGGCGGGAATGCGTGCGCGAGCGGAGCTAACTGGATCGTTGGGAATGGAATAATTGATCATAATAGTGCCATTGTATTCGATATGAGTGTGTCCGTGATTTGACTATAGCAAAGCTGGAATAGACCCTTGAGTGGGGAGCAAGGATGGAGCGGCAGGAAAACAGCATTCCTGTTTGGCCGGAGCGGGCATCATTGGAGGGCGGCGTGCGGGAAAGGACGGGGGGCCTAGGTCAAACAGCATTGAGCATACCCTAGCGGGGTTCGTACAATTTTTTGTGACGGCATGTGCCTACCTTAAGTCAGTCTATTTCGCCTACTAAATTGCGCACGTCAAACGTTTATTCATTGGGTTTCCCTTTTATTTGATGAAACATAAAAAATAAGAACATGACAACGAAGACATCACCCAACCGGCTGCACACAATAATGTTGTTATTTACATCATGAACGGGTCGGGACCCGAGCCCACGCGCGGGATCCTTGGCCACAAAATGTACATGTGTGAGAAACTTAAAACCGACAAAAATTTGATTCCCTCCCTTTCTCTGCACCCTCCTTCCGGATAACGAACCGATACCTGGTGAGCTCCAGGTGAGCTCTTTTACCAAGCGGAACCCTCGCCCGCAATTTATAATTGACGCCTTGGCCTTCGGTTCACCTGCACGTTGCTGATGTAAAATTTCATCACCGTTCCTAGCACCACCCGAAAATTTTTCCTAATTTTCCTTGCTCAATGGCAGAGGCGCGGACAGCACTTACGGGAACGCGAGCCATACAACGGACACCCCAGCACCCGCAAGGGCTGCCCCAGTTCCTTGGCTTAAGCAAGAAAATTCAGAGAACCTGTGAAAAACCCCCGGCGGACCTCTTCCACGAGTCTGCAGGTCGAAGAGTCCACCCGGGCAAGAGAAACGAGAGAGAAAGACTTGAAAACGTGCAAACCACGACGACAACCGCCGACCAAAAACGTCAAATTTTAAACTGAAAATGCTCGCCTGGTCCCACCGCTAGAACGCGCGATCTGCTTCTTTTATACCCTGGTTCAGCCCCCCTTTTTCTTTTTTGTGTCGGTGCCCTAAGACCCTCAATCCGTCTAAAATTTGAAAATTTTAAATTCGCCAAGCTATGTATATAAACCAAAACAAGGCATATGCAGACAACAGCAACTATTGAAGCGTAAAGCATACAAGCGACCAGCACGTCTGTGCAACAAACCCCGTCGGCTACTAGTCGAAAAGCAATTTGTCCCGTAAACAACTGGCCGGACAGTGCCGATAACAGTGTAAGCTAGGCAGTGGCCGACAATTGCCACAAAAACAAAACCGCCCGCTGGTCGGTGTGGCGAAATTTTGAGAGAAAATTATAACGGCGCTCAGGGCGCTGTTTGCTCATGGGGATATCGGCACATTTTTGTCGCCAGATTTGGCACGCGGTCGGGGGCAAGACCGGAATCGTGTCCTGGCATATTGGGTACTAATGAAATTAAAAATTTAATCGTATCTCCCACGAGAGGCCGTTAGAGGCCGACTTAGGCACATAAAACGCAAAATTCTGATGTCCCATTTGAGTTTAGAGTATCCTGAGCGGATCCGTGAGGGTGGGCGGCCCCGGTTTTCGACTAATTAGTTTAGTTAGGGCGGAACCCGATAAGTGTACCGGACTCAAAAATCAGGGAATTGTAATTATTTTATGTGTCCTTTTAGGCTTGGAAAGCGGGCGGCTTAAGCGCCTGTTCGGGGGTCCGTAAGTACTTAGGGGAACCAAATTTTTTGACCCGCCTGGGCAATTTGACACCCTTAGAAAGTCCTCAATAAGGTTAGTAGAAAACCCACAATTGGACCTTTAGTGTTGTACCCCTAAAATAGCGCCTTAGGAAATTTGTACCCGAAATTTCGTTTTCTTTAGACCGAAAATTTTGGTTGCATGAGCACGATCGGCCTATATATATAATATATATTATAGGCATCACAAATACCAAGTAATTACTAGTAACCCTTCGGCATGTGCGCTGGGATCAGGACGACCGTTTTTCGTACCACCCCAAAATTCCTGTAATATCCGTTGGTCCCCGGCCCCTCCGAGCGCACACCCGTCCTTCACATCAAATATAATATGCAAGACATTTTACACACAATGTATTATACCAATTAATTCATGTTCACGAGGATCGACCGGATACCCCTAACCGTTATCTTTGTCCTTCACGTTCGGTGCCAAAATCATCTCGTGCACCTTCTGGTGGTCGAGTGTGTCCTTGCAAGTATAGCATATATACACAAAAATACAGTATTTTTATTTCAAATTAGCAATAACATGACACAATTAGCATATCAAATGGAAGTCACACTCCACCGATATCCGATCGTCCATTCCCTCTGTTCCCTACGAACTTTTTCTGCGTTGTATGCGTTTTACCGATTCTGTAAAATTCGGGCTGTTACAATATACATATTTGTATGCATATATAATATTACCCTCATTTGGAGATGAGTTTCACGCAGCGTAATATGGAACGGCGAAAGTGTAAAATTGTACACCTAAACGGGCTGTAGCCAAGCTGTAATGCAACAGCCGACTTTGAAGAACACCAGCCATCAGCTGAGTGAAATGGTTTATAAAATTGAACAATATGAAGCAACTGTGGAGAACTAATATGTTTAACTGCTGACCACATGAAAACCTACATAGATGCCATTACGTGATATAGTGCCGTGAGGAACCCCTACCGTTTAGCATATTATGAGTACAAACAAAAAATTTTAAGGCAAAACTGGAGAAATTCTGAGCAAAAATTGCCTAGGCGATACAGGATTTTTGGTTAAAACTGGCATTCCATATGGTGACCACCGAGATCATCTTCCAACCCCTAAGGCTATGGACCTTTGACACTTGTAAAGTTTCGAGAGTTTGGCTTTAACTGATTTGTTATTCGGCGTGTTTCACGACTATAGGACCAAAATAGGTAACTGATAACTTTTGCCGCCCTTGCGCATCGGCTGCGTTTGCGCGGATGGGCCACGGCCAGATAAATTTCGACGGCCTAAAGCAGTCGGCTGGCCCATAGCTTTCACAATCGTTGTCCAACCCTAATCACTGTGGATTTGGCTGCTAGTACTGTTAGAAATTGAAATGTTGCGGTAGATACCAAACGATATAATCGTTGTAACTTGTTAGCGTTTCCATATTTTTCTTAAATGCTTGTAATAAATATAAATTGCAAAATATTTGAGCTGAAATATAAAAATCTGAAGCTGGCTAAAAATTAGCTTAAAATTTCCAAGTTGTGATAGCCATCTCCCACAACATATATCACAGTTCTAGCGGCGCGAAGAAACGGGCATAGCTACTTTTCTGGATTTCCTATATGATTTTCCGTTTCGAAAGGTCTAAAGTAGGGTTATGTAGTTAAGCTTAACTCGGGGAATAAATAGGCAGATTTAAATAGGGGATTTTTCAATATTCTCGAAGACTTGGTGACGGCAGCTCTGCTTGATGTCGCTGGAGACTTGGTATAATTGTTTTAACTTTTTTATCGCTTAGTATCTACTAGTAATCTTGGCTATGGCTTGTGCGAGCGGACCGACGCCTGAGTCGAGTTTGTTTCACACGGTGGTGCACGGCTTTCGCGGTTACGTCGGTGTGAAAGCGATCAAAAAGTATCTGGCCAAGTTGGATATTGTACCCAAAAAGGTGAGTTTTTATCTGTTTAAGTGTAGGATCCAGTTGTATCCGTCAGTGCTTTGTCATCTTTCTGCAATGAAAGTGTTTCGTGAAGTTGGCGTACTATTGCTAAAATGTAGGCCGCAAACGTTAAGAAAGATGTTAGGCCTCACGATGCATAACTTAGGCAAATTCGACTGTATCCGTCAGTGCTTTGTCATCTTTTTGCAATGAAAGTGTTTCGTGAAGTTGGCGTACTATTGCTAAAATGTAGGCCGCAAACGTTAAGAAAGATGTTAGGCCTCACGATGCATAACTTAGGCAAATTCGACTGTATCCGTCAGTGCTTTGTCATCTTTCTGCAATGAAAGTGTTTCGTGAAGTTGGCGTACTATTGCTAAAATGTAGGCCGCAAACGTTAAGAAAGATGTTAGGCCTCACGATGCATAACTTAGGCAAATTCGACTGTATCCGTCAGTGCTTTGTCATCTTTCTGCAATGAAACTGTTTCGTGAAGTTGGCGTACTATTGCTAAAATGTAGGCCGCAAACGTTAAGAAAGATGTTAGGCCTCACGATGCATAACTTAGGCAAATTCGACTGTATCCGTCAGTGCTTTGTCATCTTTCTGCAATGAAAGTGTTTCGTGAAGTTGGCGTACTATTGCTAAAATGTAGGCCGCAAACGTTAAGAAAGATGTTAGGCCTCACGATGCATAACTTAGGCAAATTCGACTGTGGATGCGCGGTGTCATATTGTGTTGACCAATTCGTCTGTTCGTTTATGCAAAATGTCTTTAATGAAATTTTAAGTTCCAACGCGTCATGGTTGTGAATGGCGCATAAAAGTACCGCCACACCATTCAGTCTTCATATATTTTCGCCAAGATGGTGATTTATTCAGAGAGATGTACATAACTATATTTTGCATTAAATTACTAAATAGCAATATACTCTGTAAAATTACTCTATATATTGAGACAAAAAAACGCCCATATAGCTGATGCTTTTACAGAGAGATATTACCATCTCGAGTAATACCACAACCAACAAATGTGACGGGTTAATAACTTGTAATCCCGTCGCTCACCCTCAACAAACAAAAAACTTGCCTTGAAAATAAATAAAATTTTAACTTTTGGGGTATTTTTCAAACTTTAGCTCGTAAACGGCAGCAATAACAAAAATGCATAGCAGGAAAGTTGTGAAGCCTGTTTTTCGAGATATAGGTCGCGAACGAAAGATACCCAGATAGCGATATTTCAAAGCGATAGCGACTCCTGACCTGCTTGTATCCCATTTTAACCCGGTCGGCGGGTTTAGCATGTAATGAAAAGGCACAAATAGGCGGAATTTGTGACCAAATATTCAAATTTTGTGAAGGTCTATCCATCCGGCAATGAGTTATGATCTCCAAAATCCGACAAAAATTTTTTTACATTTTTTGCAGCTGGTAAAGCTATAGGTGCAAAACTTTGATCGCTGTACTTACCCTGTTTCAATCAATTTTAGCCCCAACAATACGTTGCTAAATGAAAAAATAAATTGTTATATCTAACTGCGGAATAGTTTACGGAATTACCCCGGGCATTGTTGGATAAATCTGGAACGGTGCTATGTAGTTGAGTCGGGTTTGGAGTGAGATGTCGCTGCCTCATTCCGCTGTGTCAAGAACCGGCGAGCGTATCATCAGATAGTCTCGAATCGATGATTCAATGCTGTTTTGTTTCATCACGTCAATTTCTGATAACACGGCTATCGTAGTACGGTAATGATTTATGTAACGGCAAGTTGTTGAAGATTTAACTGCTACAGAATAAGATTTAACTGCTACAGAAACCAAGTGTCTTTCGTATGGTTCGTTCTGCTAAAACAATTTTGTTCAGGCACGGATGTGTTTCAGACATGAAATCTCACGTTTTTTACAGGCGTCACAATCAGAATTAAGTGCTCAAAAATTGAATGAAATTTCGTTCGGTTTCGTTTGAGCTTGAATTGGTCGTTTGCGATTAATGTAGGGAAGTTCGAATGCGGTAATAGAAAAAAACAATTTACGAATATCGCTTAAACGATGATCGTTTGACTGCGGTCGAGTTTATGTGCGCTTAATTTATTCTGATTATAGTTGTATAATAGAAAAGAATTTAAATTTATACATTATTGTAAAATTTGTGACAACGCTTCATTGATCCTTTGGCGTCATGTAACCAGCATGGGACTACTGCCACTGCTGCTACGGAAAGTTTAGCGGAATCCTTACAAATGTAATAAATCCAGTCATTGTCTCAGATGAGCTATTTCCCCTTGAATTACACTTATCGGTAGTAATTAAGCATTTCGCTAAGGCGCATTTTCTGATATTGTGTCCGTACTCCGGTGAATGCATACGCTATCGTTCACCTGTTGGATTCGCCACTGAATATATTCACTAACTGAAAATGCGTACCGGAAACTGTGGACCGATCAAACTGTGTAAATATTCCAAAACGCAGTCGACTTGCTTGAAATATTTGGCATAAGTTACACTGTATCCCGGTGTTTTATATTACCATAGCTCTTATTGAGATCTTTGGGGTAGAATAGAATCGTCCACTCTTAGTATTGGAGTAAAGATTATGGGTTATATTATAACAATCGAAGCTCAATTTTACGCTTAGCGTATCGAGGATGGCACTTCAGGGTTGCCTGGATACAAGGGTTTAGCCATAATGGTTCTAGGCATCGTCGCGTCGGAGCCTTATTGTTTCTATGGAGTTTTAAGTTTTTAGACCTTAATTATTTATTGTGTAGAGTAGACAACTGTTTTCAGATCAATTTGCAACACGACCACGCGTATTTGGTATTTCCGACCGAACGCGAACAGGTTGAGTGTATAAGTAAGCTGAATGGCACGCTTTGGCGAAAAACAAAACTTCGCGCTTCGCCTTCAGTTTCAGCTCAGAACCGAAAACCAGAGGTCGATCGCCACGCTATGGAGTGTGAAACTGAAATGCGAGAACTGCATCAGGAGGCAACGGATAGTGGGTAACTTTTGTCTGCTTTGGGCGGATTTTATATATTACTTTATCCCGATTATAGCGCTAACCCCGGACGAACATAGATTTTCAAAACATTGTTGGTCAATCGTATTCTTTGTTAAATCGGAACCCGTGTTTGTAAGGCTTGAACTGACAGTATATGTAATCGTCATTTCGCCAAACGGTCAGCTATATATGATTAGTTAACAAGGAACAATTTCCCCAAAAACTCTTTAGAAGTTGTTTTTATATCGGCTGGGGAAAGGACGGATCTAGGGTTAAGTATTACTAAATCGGTGATTGTTCGTCCTGAAACGGTTACGCATTCGTTATGTCCTTTATTTGGTTGCACAACTGTTAATTTTCCAGTCCAATTTGAAATGTCAGTCAGACGCAGCAAACATGGCTTCTTATTTCAGTCAAGGACAAAAGTAATTACACGGCCGAAGGCGTGAGCGGCGCAATTTTGTCTGGACGCGGACGAACGCAATTGTGCCCTTCTTTTGCGCAATTACTTTTGTTCGTGGCTCTGATATCCACAACAAGCACATTATGACTATCGTACGAGTAGTGAAGATAATAAACTATTATGGAAACGGAACTAGCCAAGTGAGAGGAGTTCCTACTGAAGCCACTGGAACGAAAATAGAAAAATTTCTTTTTTGTTTGCCGGTATCACTCATAATTCTTCTGCGGTTAAATTGAATTCAATATTTTTTTGGTTCTATAACAAACGCGAGGGATATGCGCCCTTTAGTTGAACGCGAGCAGATCCGATCTCATCTTTTGGGTCAAAATGAAAAAAAACAAGTTTTCAAGCATGCTTCTCACCGGTTGAACATTTACGGGGGTCTGCTTGAAACAAGAGGTAGACATGTATATGGCGGGCAACCGCCCCCCCGCTGCATACGATTTTGCTTCATTGAATTTCGAGTACTAGTGTTTCGCAACCAATATCTCTAAACACAGTGGTTGCATCGAAAATCGCAGACCACAGTACAGAATGCTCATCCAGATTTACAACTTAATAGCACTTTTTGTGGGACTACTTACGGGGCTCCTGTTGACCAGTATATGGTTCATGGACCCTTTGTCGAAACATTGATTTTTGACAATTTTGGCATGGAGTTGTGTATTTTGCCTAGACTGACTGTCTCTTAGGTTTTTAATCACGCTAAATACGATGATTTTATGATATCTGCACTAAGTTCCACTTGTTATATTATGGTTTTATGCGGTTTCAAGAGATTTACGGTCGACGAACCCGATTTCACAAATAGAATTTGTTTTCATTTTTTGGTTATGTATTAGATGTAGAGCATCAAGAATAGTCTATTTATTTGCTTTTCGGTACGTTTAATACAATAATTCAATTATTTAGAGCTCAGTACGAATATTTCTTGATTTTTCAGAGTTGTTAATTACTTTAGGACAGATAAACCCGATTTCCAGAATGTAGCCTGTCTTTCTTTACCGAAGTATTGCGTGCAGTGCAGCAAGTATATATTGGTTTTTCTGAATTCTGCATAATGCTGGTTTTGTTATATATCTAATGTCCAACTCTTGTATTCATTGCCTTTCAAGAGCTTTAAGTGGGTTTAGATGAGTCCGTTCCAAAATTTTGTGGTCTGCCTTCATTTTTTTTTGGTTATATATTGCTTTCAGGACATTTAGATATTTGCAGGTTTTTCGGTACATTGATTACGACGGCATGGTCATATAGAATACAACGTGACTGTACTATATTTTTCAATGGATTTGAATTGATTTGAGACCGATCATCGGCGAAACCGATTTACCGAAAATTTTTACTTGTTTTCTGAGCCTCAGATAAGCTATTTAGATTTTGCGACATGCATAATAGGTGTTTTGCATTGCCTCCTATGATACCAGTATTATAATGCTTCAGGAGTTTCATAGTTCTTAGGGTGGAAAATGCATCGAATATAATGCCTGTTACAGGTGATTACACATAGAGTAGCTCTAGGTAAAACCATTATCGCTCCGTATCCTCCTCGTTTGCGCACTACTACACATTTACGAGCAGGTCTCGGGAATCGATGCGACTGTGAGACACCTAGTAGAACGAGGACTAGCAAAGCGGAGTAACACTTATCAATTCTTACTTTAGTTCAAGCCAGAATGAGTGCAATTTATTATGGACGGAAATTTCGATCGATTTTGATTGCACTTCTTTTTTGTTGTAATTGTGTAGCTTAATCAAGGAATCTATGTTACAAATATTACAGAACTATAGCTCAGTCGGCCGAAGAACTAATGATCCAGCGTGTCACGCCACTTGCGTCGATGCCCTACGGCGACCAGCTAACACTTAAGACCGACGAAGCCAATTCAAACCTTCGAGCAATATTGCGACGAATGATGGACGCTAATTGTGCCATGGCGGAGAGTGGCGTTGGTCAGAAAGTGGAGCCTTGTCGGGCGTCGCCTGCAGTGACGGTGAGACTTGACTGGATTTTAGCAGTGATGGAAAGATAGATTATAGCAATCCGCAATTGATCGCCGTCGCTTTTGTAGCAACTAAAATTACTGCTGCTCATAATAATTCCGTCTGCTCTTCTAAACGTGGACGGAAGAAATTGCGTCTTGCCGCGGATGTAATTTCTTCCAGATGTGAACTTACGCCACATCTCCGTCAGTTTTTTGTGCACATACTTTGTCCTAGGTTGCATGTATTTCACTCGTTTTCATTGTTGTACAACTTGTGTGACGCTACAAGGTCAAAAAATACTAAATTTTGGCAACAAGATGGCCAAATCTTGGTATATTTCAGTACGTTAAAGGTCTACTATTTACTATTTAATTTAAAAAAGAGATTAATTTATCGGCAGGTGTGCTAGCTCATTGATACAAGTTTCATATACTATTTTCTGTGGCGCAAATCTTCTTTCGTTGCCTTCTTGTTTTCAGGGATATCGAAACAAATGCGAGTTCCATGTTGGTTATAACGAGTTTGACGAGGTAGCCATCGGCTTCCGTTTCGCCAAGGTCAAACAGGGAAACGCCGCCCGCGTCGTTTTTCCAGCGCCGTGTTCGCACATTCCTCAGCGTATGAAGGACGTTCTAGCTGAGTTTCAGGTTAGCCTCCCTTTTTGTATACCATGATCCAGTAAGCTTTATGATCAAGCGGTAATCCCAGCCTTATTTAACCAGTTACTATAATTATAATGTTTCTGTATAACCTGCACTCTGAGCTCTCCAAATTAGGAAGAGTGCTTGCATTTTAAGTACCCCATGGTAAAACCGGTTATCCGGTTCGCGTACATGGCGGTTTCTTGGCTCCTCCTGCTTCATCGCCCCTTGGGAAAATTTTTTCCTCCCCTCGGTGAAAGCACCCCAAATTGACATTATTTGATTGAGATTTTCACTAAAATTTTGTTTTTGTCAAAATTTGCTTTTAATTGGCTTTTTTCTCTATCAGAAGCGTTTTTTTGCGCAATTTTATTACTGTTTTTCTCCTCGCTCAATCTGGTACCCTTGATTACAAACAAGATTGTCCAGTTGATGCTCTCTGGCAAAATTTTCAGCAACTGAAGAGCCCAGGCAGTGGGAATTCAAGTTATGAAATGAAGCGGATAGAATAGGTCTGTGGATTTTCCCGTAGCTCTATGTGCCACATGCGCCTCGTTTGTATACAATGCAAAAGAAATTTATTCAGTCCCCGTAGTAGATATGTACGTGAGTGTATTCTGAAACGCGTTCCTATTACTCAATGAGACGTCGTCTGATATGGCATTTATGGTCATAATAATTATTGTACACATTATAAAGTGGGACTGTGTGAGATGAGATGGAGCTGACACAGGAATTTGTTTTTGTGCTATTGCCACCAACGAGACTGATAGGCTGGGATATTGCATTACCAAAACAATTTCTTTTCCGTATCAATTTCAAAATGCGCCTCTGAAGCGCTTAAATATTTCAAAATTTTATAAATCCACATTTTACGTTATGAGCTATCGTACCAATAATTCTCGATTTACCCATTATTAGTTGTTAGCTGAAATGAGCAAAATTAGAGGTAACGAACCAAGATTATTGATCGAATTGTATGTTTATAGATGAGATTTTATTTGAAACGTTTGGGACAGCAGTCACGGAAAGAATCAACTACTTAAACCGAGAAACTGACCCGCATTTGATTGCTTGGGAATTTCTGTGCGGGTTTAGACGTTATTGCGTACGTTTCAAAGTGTCGCGCTTGTGTGCAATTGTGTTTTCTCGGAGAGAAGACGGGTTTCCCGTGAAAACATTATATGTAGCGGTGTAGCTCTAATTGAACCTCAGAAATATATTTTAGTCCTAGTTACCCAGTACGTAGCTTTACCGTTTGCATAAGGAAGTAGTAAACTGAGGTGACATATTTCTATAAAGAAAGATGAAAACTCAAAAAATCCGATCTGTTGTTTTCCGACAGCCGAGCTTGTTTGATATATTGGTCGACGTATATATGGGTCTATTTAACATTTCCAGACTTATCTCCGCCGGTCCGCGCACAAACCATTCGATGTCATTTTGCAAACCGGCATCTGGCGACAAGTTACAATTCGGTGCTTTGCGTTTGATATTATGGTTGTTGTCGCAATTCACCCGCAAACGCTTAGCGACCCAGAAATTTCGTCGATCAAAGCTGATTTGAGCCAACTGTTTATGTCTGCCAAGCATTCATTTCGGGTTACATCCCTATATCTTCTCCGTATGGTTCGCAGTAGCGACGATAACGCTAATTGCGAACTTATAGCTGGGGCTCCGTTTGTGTACGAACGGATTTGCGGCCGACGATTTCGCGTTTCACCAGGAGCATTTTTTCAGACGAATACAGCCGGTGCGGAAGTGTTGTATCAGGCTATCGCCGAAGTAGTTGTAACAAGCGACAACGATGCAAAGATGGTAAACGCTGCTAGGGAAAGCCCGGAAGATCCCTGCAGCACCGCGGATGAAGGAAAGAAACGGGCCTTAAGTAGTATAGATGAAGTAGCTGCTTCTACAAAGCAGCATGATTACAGCCCAGATTTAGGCTCGGATATGGTAAAGGATCGAGATACATTACCTAAACGATCGAAAGATGTCAACTCTGAATTTGATGTTAATGGTGAACCGCCAACGACAGTGTTTACAAGTGGTGTTGAAGATGACAAGAAGTTACAGTCTGTGGTTGTTTCTTGCGGCAGCAGTTACAGTGAACCGATATGCAAAAAGTTAAAAGTTGATGTAATGGCAGAAGTTGAAACACGTACGTTTGATAAGAAATGTGAAGTCTCGTCCGGCTACGTAGAACCTAGCTCCAGTGTGACGAACAACACTCTGTTGGCTTCTAGGGAAGTAGTTGAACCCGGAGTTGGTGAAGATCCGATTGTAGATCCAAGAATTGTTGCTACTAGCAATGCTGTCTGCCAGGAGATTGAAAAATTGACTAGTTTCAGCGATGCGAATGAGCAATGTGACGAAGGTGCAACGGATTCGACTGTACGGACACAGGTAACAGTGAGAGAGGTGAACGACCCCGATACGAGCAGCAGTAATAAAGTGTCGAGTTTGGAAACAACGCTAAATGTATCGACCAGTAAAGACGATGATAATCAGATCAATCCGACGCCCAAACGAACGACGCCAATGGTGCCAGTCAAACGACGAGTGATTTTGGATATCTGCTGCGGAACTGGAACGATCGGGATTGTCTTGGCGTCGTCCTTGCCGACGTTAGTCCATCACGTCATCGGGTTCGAGTTGTCGGCGGCGGCGATTGCGGATGCTCGCTCCAATGCGGCCGCTGCTGGTCTCGGCGACGTAGCGTCGTCATCTTCCACACCTCCGCGCGTAGAATTTGTACGCGGCAAAGCAGAAGAGGTACGTAGTTTGGCTTTATTTTGTTCCGAATCACCTGCAAGATCACATTATATCTTGGAGAACAAGCTGTGAAACGCTAGTTAGAGTGCCTTTTTCTGGCCCGGTTTTCCTGGCCAGTATATGGCACATTGTGCTGCGATGTCGCACGTTACCCGTTGACGTGTTCGTTTTATGGCAGCAACAATGGCGTCCAACTGTCTATTTTAAAAATATTTTGCTGCAAGTGCTATGTCCTGAACTCTTCGATGCATAGAAAATCATCAAGATCACGGACGATTGTAGTTCTCGTTTACTTTCGTGACGTGTCAGAGTAACAGAAAGGGCAGCTCTGTTCAGCAATACGGTTTGTGTACCGTCTTGCTTGCTTCGGCTATTTGCAACAAAGCTCGGGAAGTATATCGGGGAAACAGTAATATAGAAACACCGAATAGCCGGGCGAGTCAATGGACTTATTGTGGGTCCGTTGTTATTAAAACTGTTTGTAACAATAGCTTGATCATAGTCTTCGCCAGAAATCAGCTCTGCACATATTTGATTCGAGTTGCAAAGATGGTTGGAAGACAGAAAAACTTTTTAAAGCCTCTTCCTAGTACGTTTTGTCAAATTAACGCGAGACAACAATCAGTGTTTATCAGTTTTTCCAATAATGAGTATTTAAATTTAACCATGCCAACAAACCGAAGCCACAGCGTTTGGACGCGTGTACATTTCAACTACATTCGGCCATGTAAGTACGTCCATTCCCATGTTGTCCGTAACCGTAGGATACAAACTACGCATTGCTCAAAGGAAATACAAATAAATTTAGATTTGACAAAGTGAAAGGAATTTATTAGAATTCGAGGATATTCCGCTATTAATTATCGAATCTAATAAATTCCTTTTGTTAATCAAGGCTCGATGATAGTCGGCTCTGCTAGAGAGTCTGACAATCTTCAGCTTTCTCATATCGAGCGCGCTACCTCGCTGTCGTTTTCAGTCATATTTCCAGGTTTATGACCTACTTAGCGAGTCATAAACATGGTCCATCCCATCATGTTCTTGAACCACCAAATCCTTGCCTTGTTCTTGGACAGCAAGCTTGGACTCTCGCCAGGTCTTTGGATCACCGGCTTGCACCCTGCTAGTTTCTTGTACCACTAAATCAATACCCCAAGAGGTTCTTGGACCATTATTCTATATCCCATCAGGTTCTTGGACAATTCATACTCACACAATGTTATTAACCGTTAAGTGTCAGACTCCCTCACCCCAGGTTCTTCGAGGGGTTTTTAAAAATTGTTTGAAAACATTTTCGGGAGAACACGTAGGAATCTGGCTTCGCGCGTATCTAAAGAAAAAGAGATTTCGAGCTATCAAATGACCTATCGCGCGAATCAATCCGTCCAGCCAAAGTTATGCGTTTCACCCCAAAATCTCCAATAACGGACATTTTAAAATTTGTTCATTATTTCGGCTGGTAAGAATTCTTCGCTCCGCTCGTTTCCTTTACGACTGACTCGAAGAATTTAAACAAGTGAACACTAAATTAATGTATACTCTAAATCGGGTTTGTCGTCCATTAAACCCACTGGGAACCACTGAAAAGGTATGAAGTATTCACATTTTGCTTCAGATTACCAAAATATTCAGAAGAAATGCTGGAAATAGAGTTCGTCGACTTTAAATGTATTGAAAACCACTGAAAACGCATGATACAGTCACGCCCAGAAATAAGTGCAAAATAATCGATCGAAATTTCAATCGATTTCAATCAAACAAAATGTCGATCGAATGCAGCTTCGTTTTCGATCGTTTTCTGTTGAACTTATTTTTGGCCGCGACTGTTTATTCCTGCTGGTCTCTAGATAATCGAACCATGGTATTCAGCGTGCCAATAAATCTATATATAAACCGTTCGTGATGCCCTGTACGCGTAGCCAAACAAATCAGGACAGACTATATTTTAACAATTGGGTTCGTTGACCTTAAAAAGCTTGAAACCTCTGAAAATGTGTAATATATTCAAGCTGACTCTACTGGCCTTCTCACTGAGGGGGGCACCCAGATATTTCGACCTATTTGCCCTCCAGGCGCCCCCATTTCAGGCCCCAGGTATTTTTGCTTCCTCCACCGCCCAGTTCAGCCCCAGATATTTTTTGTACGGCTAAAAATAGAGCAACTTTTTTATGTGTTGCAAAAATACGCCAGTTTTTCTTTATGGGACTCAAAAATCTCTAAGTTGTTAAGACACACTTCATTTAAAGACACAAACACGTAGTACCATGCAGAAAATATTCGGGCTTATAGAGGAAGATGGAGTGGCCTTACAAAACAGTGTTATTCAGCAAAATTTTTAATCTCGGTAAGCTCATTTCGGATAGCTTTTTTCGAAACGTCGCTGGCTGCGAAACACTGATGCCGGTGTGGCCAGATTTGGCAAAGAACCTTTAAAACCCAGTGTTTAGCTATTTTCACCTAGAAGATGAGGTCGGTGCTTTTAATGTTTAACTTAAGCACGCGTTGTTATCACTTTTAGGATCGAACAAAAAATTGGCAAACTCCGTCCACCTGATGAGTTATGATTGACAGCGACAGCCAAAAAATTCGCTGTTTTCCCAACTATCCCTCATTGGAAAATCCGCTGGCTCCGATTTAATTATACAGTACTCGCCGCAATGGACTGCTGTTCGTTCGCTGTTCACTCCTTGCTGCGCTCCTAAGGCGACGGATAGTATTGTATATTATTACTACTGCATGAAGTACGATGGAATACCTATATCTTTTAGTTCCTGGCACCGGAACGTGGCGCAAATACATCAGAGATATTAAGCCAATGCTTCCGAGATAGACATATCTACAGCAACATAATTAATAACTGCAAGCTGCAATGCAATCTAATCTTCACCAAAATCATAGTGGAGAATATTGTGCGAACAATTTTCAAGGGTGACACCGAAAATATAAGGCTCTGTCGACCACCCCTCGACAAATTTAGCGCGTTGTTCAGCTCCAACAAGCAAGAAACTCGTCTACCGTACATTTTAATTTAACGTGCATAATAAAGACCAAGTTATGGTTGTGTGTTCCACTTAGTGGCTGTTTTCATGATAGCAATGGATCATTAAATGGGTATTAAACTCGTCCCAAGTAAATGGAAATATCCATATTGTAGAAGTTGTTTCAGATGTTCCAGCACAAATTGAAACATCTGCCATCTGTGCCCAACACCGAATTGATCGGGATCCTGGATCCGCCCCGAGCCGGGCTTTCAGACAATATCGTGCGCGGAATCCGTAATTTGTCTTCTCTTCGCCGCCTTGTTTATGTTTCGTGTGAACCGCGCCTTGCCGCGAAGAATTTCATCGATCTTTGTCGTCCGACGTCGAATAAGTACTATGGGACCCCGTTTCGTCTTCAACGGGTCATACCCGTGGACATGTTCCCGCAAACCCAGCTGTGTGAATGGGTTATCGTATTTGATCGCTGATTGGCGTTAAAGTGATATTTTCTAAATTTGCGTGGACTTATCGAAAATTGCGGCAGAATCAACACGAACATTGTTATTATTTTTTGTAACCTGCCTATGGATGTACTTGGCAGACAGTTGTCCCAAGCCGTGAGGGTTGGCTAGATGAGACTAGGCGACTTAGAGAGGAGTCTATTAACACTATAATATGTTATACACATGGATCTCTTGTGAATGTCCAGGGGAAAATTTCCACTGGAGCAGGTTTCTCAATTGGGACAAGAAACCATGTATACTCACTGGGTGCATATATAAGTGTTTGTCTAGCAGAAATATATGCGATAAAAGCTTGTGTAGACAATATCATAGAAAACAAAACGCACAATATGAATATAAGGATCTTTTCAGACAGCCGCGCTGCTCTCAAAGCACTTGAGGCTGACCTGGTTAAATCCAAATTAGTCTGAGAGTGCAGGGTGAGTTTAAGAGAATTGTCCAAACAGAATGAGGTATCACTTATAGTAAGTGTGCCTAATGTGAACGACGTTTTGCCGAACAATATTGCTAAATACTCCGCTTTAAATTTACACAACTGTATCATAAGAACAACTTTACTGAACAAAGCAAGATTTTAATACCATCTTCATACAACGTTTTTCATCATAACCTCTGGGTTTGGGGGCCTTTCGTTTAAAGATGAACCACTGGCAGGACTTTAAAGACAAAAAATCTAGCCATGGTGCAGATTAGGGTTGATTTCCCAATGTGAACCACTGTTGTCTTAAAGTGAACCAGGCTCGTTCTAAAGTGCACCAATATAATTATATATTTGTTTTTGCACTGAAACACACAGATATATACATAACCGTAGTCCAATAATCGAGGTAATCTATCATTAGTTAGTCACGCACCCCTATGTGCATGTATGATAAAGTACATTTATGGATAACGAAATGTAGAGGACACTTTGGAGTCTTTTCGGTTTAGCCCTCCCAGTCCGAATTTGATCAACTTGGAAGTTGTTAACTATGGGTACCAGGTCATAGTAATATAGAAGGAAATGAAACAGCTGACCAGCTAGCCCGAAGAGGTTCATCAAAGCTACCTGTAGGACCAGAACCTATCCTTCCAATCTTAAGGAAGGATGTCGCAACAAGGATAAAATCTTGGCTACATAGAAAGTTTGTTACTAGATGGATGCAGGAAGCAAAGTGTAAACAGACAAAGAGTATCATTAGTATGCCGAATAAGAAATATAGTAATTATTTGTTAGGATTAACGAAAGACAGAATAAGACAGTGCGTTCAGGGAATAACGGGGCATAGCTGGCTAAACTTCCACCTACATAAGTTAAAAGTTACAGGAAATAAACACTGCTATCATTGTGGTATCGATGAGACATCAGAACACTTTCTGTGTGCTTGTCCTAGGTTTGCAGAGAGTCGGAGAGAAATTCTAGGGAATACAGTAATTAATATAGAAGGCTTAAGAGATTATAACATTAAAAAAGTTATGTAGGTTTATTCTCAGTACTGGTAGGCTTGCTGTCGAAAACCATGATTAAAACGGAATACCTACAACGTTTTAGGTAATCTAAGATAAGGTAACACTTTAGACTCTGACATCATTCACAGTTTAACGGGCTGATGCAATGGACGTGTCATTCATGTTCCCGCATGTTTTTCTAGCCCAGTATAGTCAAATCTATCTAATCTATGGATGGGCTAATTCTTACGGTGTTTCTGATAACATTGTGTAGTCATTACCACGAAAGAGTTCCCTTCTTGACATTATTGCAATGAATCATTAAACAGGGCTACGTAATGGTCGCTCATGTTTGCCTATTTTTCACAAAGAAGCGCACAGTGCGTCAGTTGGAAAAAATTCTTCCCCGTTTAATTGTGGACAGCTGACCTGCAATCGGGTCTAAATTGATGAAAATATTCCCTTTATACCAGCTGCTTTATTGCGAATAATAATAATCCATAGATAGTATTGGGAACACAAGCTGTGCCTTTTAATTCTATTGGCTGTGTTCTAGATGAACTTGACACCAAATTCCTATTCGTTTCGGAAGGTTTTTCTCTAGCAGCCGTTTGCAAGAAGCTAAAATATCATATAACCGCCTATTAGAGATTTTCAAAAGGCTGTTAAAAGCAAAACTGCATACTGTTTGCACTCATTTTGTGAAACCTGGATATTATCTTGTGTCGGAGATTACATGACGTCAGAATCTTGTGTTTTGTTTTGTTAAATTTATTATAGATGCAGTTTTTTTTGCGGTAGCTGGGAATTCGCCAACCGAGTTACTTCTCTGCTGTTTATAAGCCTTAAAGTAGTTATGCTGATAAAACTAGTGGTCAGTTCCAAATTAGTCTGCCCCACGATCCAGTTCATCACGATTGGATGCTATTGAAGCTTGCAAAATGGTTTGAAGCTATATGAATATGACAAGTCTAAACTTTTGGTGTAAAAGCATAGATGATTAAAATGAGGAACGATGATGGGTAGTTTCTTCCGCGAAATTTGAGCGAATCAGTAGCTCCATCCAACGATTCGGTGATAAGGCGATCTGTACCCACTGTCTTCGAAGGCTCGCGTAACCTTGATATTAGGATGCCTTTCGATATTGTCGCGAGCGCTATTTTTACAACTTGCACTGATGTTCAATAGTATTCTTATATCAGATATATATTAGTAAATTTATATTGTTGTCGATCGTTTAGTGCTCTAAGCGGCAAATTAATGACTTCACTCTGGCTGATGTAACCCGATCTTATATAAATCTGTGTCTTTTTTAAAAGTATTGCTTCTCGGATGAATATATATATAACTTAATATTATGATGTTTACGATGAACCTCTTTACAATAATTACATTTCTATATGAGTAAACTTAAGCTGCGTCGCCTTCCATCCTCTTTTGAGATTACCGATTGGCAATCGCTTGTTCAGTGAACACAAATCCATAAAATTGTAGAGAACAAAAAATGGGGCGTTTAGGTAATGCTTTCAAAACGTAAATGAACAAGAAATAGACTGCTTGTTGATTACTTCAGAAATGTTAGCGAACACCTTACTTTTCGGCTAGAGATTAAAGTCGTGAATTTTAGAATTTGTTATTGAAGGTAAACACGGCATATTTTCGTTTTATAATCTTGTTCCGGAACTTGATAATCTACTGCTATAATTGTATTCAAAACGTTCGTTAACGCCATTTGCACAATAACTCAACAGATAATTTACGGTGTGGCTGCTGTGACTGAACTATGATATTGGTTGATAAGAAATGTCCGTTCAAATGTGTTGTTCGCGAACGTCTTCACTTTAGTATATATGCTGAAAAAACAAGTCTTAAAATAAACGTTCCATTAATGATGTTCCCGTGCCTCTTGGGTTTCATGCGTAAACATTTTTCTTTGCATTACTCTTGATATTTTCACCATTTTACTCTTGATTAATAATTGAAGTATGTGGGATCGGTGTTCGTTAACCCGTATTAAGGCAAACGCACCCATTTGTAGAGCAAAAAATTTTGATTTTCACGAACACCTTTAACTGGAAAATGTTAATATTAAAACGTTGACTTGCAATTTCCACCAAATTACTCTTGCACGTCGACGTTTGAAAGATATCATGTTAGTGATATACTGTATTCGGCTCCCGGACTTCCAGTTAACTTATTTTGGTTATGGACACATGTTCGCGGACAATAAACGAGGGATTTAATATTCTTTTCAGTATTAACGTAGTGATAATGTATATTCGCGAACAATTTTTTTTCATAAAAAAGGCTCGGTCTCTTCGCACACAAAACTGATAGAATTGTATACATCATGGAACTGTTCACAATCCAATCAGGCCGTTAAGAGTATCAAGAATTTTGTTAGCATAACGAAAATTTTCAAAATGCAATTAGCCTATTTAGTGTTTTGGTTCGCAGTTATGGTGAAAGTGTGAAAAGTGCATTGTGTTAGCTGACGTAAAGGATTTTGTAGTTAGATACTAAGCGTTCACAGAACGGAAAAGTTGGAAATTAGGCTATTGCAACTATTAGTTTGTTCTCTCACAACATTTTGTACATGTCAAAGAATGATGGTAGGCGGCTCAGCATAAGTTCACTCATGCACTATAGTTGTCTTGAAGGCTGAGTTTGGTGGTTAGGCGTGCCTGAACGGGTTCAACAGTCGAGCTGAACGGTCTCAGCATGTAGCTGAGCCGAACATTTCCGGAAAGGCTCGATCCGGCTTATGCCATGTTTTATGTCTTGCCGTTGTCAAAACGCATGGTCGCAACATGGTATCAAACGACGTCGGTATCTTTGATGGTGTATATATGAATAACATGGTGCCTCATTATAAACCTATGTTTTTTAATTCCTAATTTGTATGGCTGTTGGCTTGTTTATTTAACGTGTCGAAGGTCTGTAAGCTTAGGCAGAATAGATTGCCAGTGGGCTACTGGGTCCTCTGGGGCGGGGGTAGATTGTTCCTTGAAATTTTAAAGAGCTCAAAATTTCCCCTATTTTGCAAAATTTTTGCCAGCTTGCTAGATTTTTTCCATTTGTGTATATGGTTTGCAAGCCTTTTCAAGGAGGGGGTCCAACCAGTAGGGACTATGCCCCTGTCCGAACCTATGACTTATAGTGTCTGCCCTGTTCCAGGACATCTTTTGGTGGCATGGCCTTGTTTGTACTTAACGTGTGAATCACTCGTCCGTGATCATCATTTCCAGTGTTCACCACAACTAATATAGAACTGACGTTGGATCACCTGTCAGGGGAGTGGGGAGCCAAGGCTTCCGGGGGAGGGGTCGGAGCTTGAGTAGTAATATTCCATGAGCGAGTATGGTGGTTAACCCACTTCGGGTGTATTGTACCGTTTCGGCCTGTCATGATTAAAAGCTAGCAAGAGTGAGAGTTGGGTCGGAAAGTAGTAGCAGCCACGTGGAATTGGCTGATATAACCCTTTATATATCAAGGGAAGAAACGTTTTATTCGTTCATTGGAAATCAATGCAGCGGTCACAGAGCAATGTGAGCACTCAGTGCACACTGGATGTAGCTCGTGTAAGCATGATTAAATAATTTTTGACAACTGCCGCCTTGCATAACTTTCCTTCAGCAGTTATAATTTGCCTTTGAGTTATAATTGTGAATGTGGTTCGTTGTTTACTGATCTGTTTTAGACCTTGTGATAATGCTCTCAATATCCGTAGCATTTATGTTTTCATGCATACTGAAATCTTTGTAGTCTCATTGTCGTAAAGTATCTCTACGTCGTCTTGAAGTTATAATTGGAAATTGGTATGGCTACTGAAAATTGTTTTGAGGTAAATTTTCGATTTCAGATCGATGTTTGCGTAAATTACATCTTATATTTGTCGAAAGCCGATTCTTTAATGAAAACCCCAACTTAGTCATTTTACAAATGTATATACATCGTTTACTGGTTCTGCAGTTTATGGCACAACGTTACAAATGTGTTTAGATTATTGTCTAAGCTGTGCCGAATGTGTATCCAGTGCGGCAGCCTAGTTTTAAGGCTAGCGTTAATATAGGGAATTCAGCTTAGCTAGTGTTGAAACATCAAGGGCCATCAAAAACTGTAAGTTTTAGTGGGATCTACCGCCCGGATTCATATTTTGTCCCAGTTGACGCTTTTTCGTTTGCAAATTTCTAAGCTAGCTGATCATTCTCCAACAATTATTGTATTCGCCAAGAACGGCCTTTCCTTACCCATTTCAAATCGCTTGCATTTTCTTTCGAATTTGTTGCCTGACGCTTGCAGTCCGATCGGGAACGGTGTGTCGCCCTAGAACTGCTTTTCCAGAGGGCAGTGTAACGTAGTGTAGATTGTGTGTTGCAGGGGTGAAATCTTTTAAATTCCCTCTGTGTGTAATCGTCCGTAACTTAACGATTTTCATTGTTTTGGGCTCATTTGAACCGGCGTACTCGATTTACCGTGTACATCCCCTAGCGTTTCTTAATTTGAGGTTTGGTTCCGGGGTTAAGGGTCAAAATGAGGGTTTTTACCCCATTTTATCCGATTTTAGTAAGCTTCACGGAGGGTTATTTTTATCTTCTCTTTCGAATTTTTCTCTAGTTGGTTTTATTTCATAGTAAAATGATAAATACCGATGCCACTTTTTTGTTTTTCGATTAAGGCTCCGGTTTTGGAGTTATGTGGTTTGAAGTAGGGGGTAGGGCGCCCCTATGGTTCCTCGACCTAAAATTCCTAATTGTATTGTTACGTCCTGGTAGGTTTATAGCTTGCAATTGTGGTTTTCGACCATGCGAAACTCATTGCCGGTGTTAGTTTTGTTCTAACTTGTGCAGTATTGTGTGATATCAACATTTAGCATATCGACGTATGCTATCGAGAGCTGATTGGCTTTGCACTCAAAAAAGAGTAGGCGTACTTATGCTTCACTGCTCTTTGAAATATCGTTAAAGTTACTAGTCTATGATCTATATGTCCTGTATTCGTTCGTTCAAAACGCAACAGTTTTTTAACCATTGTAGTGCATTGCCGCCACATATGTACTAGTTATAACCCCCGATTTTGTTCAACAGCTCACATCTTGAAAAAGGGAGCCTCTCACACAGTGATCGCGATATTCTTCACCAATTATTAGAGTAGGTAGCCCTGTAAACTACAGTACGCGTCATAAATCACTCCAGTTCGAAGCGATGTCAGCTCTCTGTTTCCGTGTACGTGGTTCGGAAAGCGAGGCTTATTTCTGGCTGTGCGCTAGAAACGCCTGCTTTTGCTCACACCTTGTATGACTTGTGCACCAACCATTTTGCGTGACTACCATTTGCTTAACAACCATTACGTTTTCTTTGACAACGCAATGTGGAATTTTTGGAATTTACCATTGTTGCGTTTCAGAATCTTCTCGTCGCAACGTCGTCGGTCGAGCCGGACAGCATTGCCATCTACAACCCGCAAAACGGTTCCCCGGTCTGGTCGCACAAAGGCGGCGCTGGCACGGCGTTGCACAATCAGTCCGCGCTGGGCGTCGAATACATTCGCGATGAAGCGGTGTTCGTTTTGGTTCGCGAAAAGCCACTGGCAGTCTTCGTCGGTTTGCACAAAAAGGTATGTATTCGTTAGTTGTGATCGGTTTAGTTATGAGCTGCTCTCGATTTGACAATAATTGCCTTGGTTTCGTACTCGTAACTCCCACTTTATGTGGCACTATCGAGCTGGCAATGGGGAGCGCCAGAACTGTATTTGGCCGAGCACTAGATGCCTATATTTGTTGGATGATACTCTTTTGTAACAGCTGAGACCGTTGTTGAGTAATGTGGCAAAAATGATTGCATCGTTACTTTTCAAGACGGTTTATTGCGATGTCAGCCGTTTTTAATGATGTCACAGCAATTAATGGTCCTAGACGCAAGCACTTTGAGATTCGTTGTCGGAAGTGCAGGCCTCTCAGCGAAGCAGCACAATGATGTGTTAAAATCGAATGTTGAACTTTCGACAATCGTTTTTGATTGCACTTTGGAAAAATGGTTCTATTTTTGTGCAATCCTGGTTATACTTTTTCAAACTATGTCTACTTGCGTCAGTCAGTCTTGGCGAAACATCTTAGTTTTTGCTTCATTTATCGCTTCCAAGCACCGGATGTTAATGTGTGATGTTTCCACTTCATCTGTGCACTCTTATGTAACATAAGAATTTCGGTTTGAACAAAAACACAACAGGAATTTTCGAATATTGATCTCTAAAACTGATGCAACTTTAAACTTTGCTCCTGGCCACTGACTGTCAACCCATTAATTTATAGGTGTTTGTTGGTCTCGGTGTTCTCCTGATTGTTTAGTTTAACTCACGCATTTTAGGACAATATTAATGTGCGGTGTGTGTTGCCCGGAGTGCCGCAGTGTGCTGCGATTACGCCGTGTTCGCGGTATTGCTGTGTTGCGATTGAAGATCGAATCTATACGTTTATCGTAAGGTCCTTGATTTTATTTAATTTGTTTGCTGCCGTCGGCACTCACTGGGTCGCAAAATTTTTGATCGATTACGACATTGGTGGCTCAAAAATGAACCATCGTTCTTTCTAACTGCACACTGTTTGTACTGGCACAACTTGCCGAGAAACGAATTTCGCTTTTCGAACAGTGAATGCGCATCGGCCTTCACGATATAATCATCGAACAAGGCTCCAAAACTGCTGTAGTATGGTAAACGGGATACTCGAACAACAAATCAATTACTGATAGCTTAAACACCAAACTGGTTCACATTGAATAAACCGGGGTAATTTTGACAACAACAGTGGATCTTATCAAGTTATATTTGATTACTATAGTATTCGTTTTAAGAAAAAAACGACGCCTACAAGTTTCATTGACATAATACTTTGTTTTGCTGTGTTCTGCTTTGATGACATTTCGGCAAATGTAACATAAAAATATAGAACAGACTGTTTCAGTGTGGTAGTCATGTTGTGGAGTTGTAAGAATAAACGACTAGTTGTGCGCGCTGCAATTTCATGAATTATTTGTTTGTCTGTTGAACCGCATGATTTGACTGATTCCAATTATTAACAAATCACATAAGGGGCCTGTCGGTTCCATCATGTCCGCTTCATTCGGGTGGATTATCAAACGGTACGTTTACTGAAGTGTAGCCTTGTTCTAGGCACCATCCACTTCGGGTGTAGCTTGCTTATTACTAATTAAACTATGGGTCGCCTGTTTTTGGGTATTATTTGTACACTCAACAACGATTCGGGTAGTTCTAGGTCCGTCTGGTTCGGGCGGAAACATAGGCACATTCAAAAACGTCAATTAGGACACTGCTACGCTACAATGTACTGCAATGGAAGGAGAATTCGAGATTAAAATTTGATAAACAATAATACATGGACGAGCAGTAGCCCAAGCGTTATTGTCTAGCGCTATATATTGTTGGTTGTTAACAAATCCAAAATCTAATTCGGGATTTATAGAGAAGAAAGTGTGGGAGATCCCTCATTGGCCATGAGTAACTATCCTAAAGGACACCTCTGCTCCCTCTGATTCGTAACATTTTCGTTTTTGACAACCAAGATTTTGGTTTTTATACTTTTGCCAATGTTCCCCAATTTTGCCGAAAATTTTGCAAAAAAATCCATATTCTATTTGAGGCCTTTCCCCTCCCTCTTGTTAGATGTTATAGCTGACTCTGGTTATCTAATTCTTAGTTTCATGATCCTAAAAATCACATACGGAAAAATTTTTTGAGGCTTTGTTGCGTGGCCAATTACGATTATTCTACTTTGGAAACATGGTCAATATTGTCGCGCAACAAAGACAACTCTACCGATTCTGTTCGACCGCTCAAGTGAGATTGCGCGGTGGAAAGATGTATGTGGGCTTAATATCGGCCACCTTAACGTGGTAGTACCGAAGTGGATAATAGCATATTTTGCATAAAACAAAGTGTGGATGTCTCAGCCCGACAGCGCTCCATTTCTTACTATTTTCAGATTAGCAATGGCCAGCTATTGAACGTCCAACAACAGGCACACTATCAGCCGATAACGAAGCTACGGTTTAGTGACGATGGCTTCTATTTGGTTAGCGCTGGACGGGATGGCGTCGTTAAAGCTTGGGTATTTGCCAAGTCAGTTTTCAATTTTTCGTGAGCAAAATGATTGGCGCTGAGGGATCTAACACCAGTTAGCACGTCCCAGTGTAATCGCTAAATTTCACGCTGGCAGAAAGTTAATAAATTTTATCAAAGCCAAAATTGTTACTCTCAGTTTGAGCATCAAATTATGTACCAGGCACGTTTGATTACGCGCACCTCTTAAGATTATTCCTCAATTTTTGATGCTAAAAAAGTTGCAAGTAAACTAAGTAGAGTTAATATTTTTACTGACAGCAAATTCGGACTCAAATGCAGAGACTCCTTTGTGCTACAATAATCTATAGCCAATTATTTTTCCGCAACTGAAATAATCCTAACGAGGTCTCATACTGTAGATTTTCGCTTTTTTGAATTGCACCGCCTTGATCCTAAAATTAGCTTTCAGTGTTATCGTAGAATTGGAAGACACGAAGTGCAATAGCTAATGCGTGTGGGTCTCCCGATGTAAAAAAGGCGAACACCTTTATGTTTGTTTTCGAATTTGCTTTATGTCTAACCTTTAAAGTTGGTAAACCTGGATTGTCCCACAGTCCTCGTTTGTCGTCCTACATTAGATCAGGCGCTGCTTCGCTAACATTATTAATATAGTTTATTTTTGGGTGTGCCGCCGTGGCCAACACACAAACTGCGTTGTAATAGGACGCTAAGCGGAAAGCATTTCATATTAAAGCGAACTAACTATGCAAACCACGAAATTGTGCGGTTCAGTCACGGCGAACTATAACTCCAAAATAATTGATCGAAATTTGGATCGATTTCGATTTCTGCGCAATTAGATAAATTTTAGAATACTAAAATTTCGTTTATATTCGATTAATCGAAATTTCTATCGATTGCGATTTCCCGAAATTCAGAAACTTGTTATGACGTCCTGCGCATCTGAAAAGTTTTAATTGGGGGTTCTCGGGCATGGCAAACTCATTGGTGGTGTTCATTTTGCTCTGCGATCCATGATTCTAAGGGTACGGGGGTATGGCGCCTCCAAGGTTCATCGACCTAAAATTATTAATTTTACTGTTACGTCGTGGGAGGCTTATAGCTTGCACTGGGGGGTTTTGGGGCATAGGAAACTTATTGCCGGTGTTAGTTTTGTTCTAACTTGTGCTGTATTGTGTGACATCCACATATATAGCATATCAACGTATGCTATCGAGAGCTGATTGGTTGTGCATGCAAAAGGCGTACCGTAGGCGTACCTATGCTTCACTACGTTCTGCAATATCGATAGAGTTACTAGTTTAAATTTCGTCTCTGTGTCTGTGTGATCGGCCATAACTCGGGAACGCCTCAACCGATTTTCATGATCTTCGGCATTCGAACCGGCATAGTCGATTCACCGTGTACGTCCCGAGCATTTTTTGATTTGGGATCTGGTTTCGGGGTCAGGGGTCAAAATGTGGGTTTTGGCCCCATTTTAGTACCCTTCACGGAAGCAAGGTTATTTTTATTTTAACTTTCGAATTTTTTCTCTGGATGGTTTTATTTCATAGTAGAATGATAAATGCCGATGCCTCTTTTTTGTTTTTCGAATAAGGGTCCGGTTCTGGATTTATGGGGTCTCAGGTACGGGGGTATGGCGTCCCAAAGGTTCCTCGACCCAAAATTTGGAAATTTTTTCCGACGTCTTGGGCGGCTGATAAGTTTTACCTGGGGTTTTCGCGCATGGGAAACTCATTGCCGGTATTGCTTTTGCTATATGATCCATGATTCAACGGGCGCGGGGGTATGGCGCTCCCATGATTCGGCTCAGAGGTCAAAATGATGGTTTTTCACCCCATTTTAGTAACTTTCACGGAAGCAAGCTTATTTTATTATCTTAACTTTCGAATTTTTATCTTTGGTTGGTTTTATTTCATAGTAAAATGATAAATGCCGATGCCACTTTTTTGTTTTTCGATTAAGGCTCCGGTTCTAGAGTTATAGGGTTTGAGGTATGGTGCCCCCATGGTTCCCCGACCCAAAATTCGAAAATTTGTTCTGAGGTCCTGGGCGGCTGAAAAGTTTGACTAGGGAGTTCTCGGGCATGGGAAACTCATTGCCGGTATTGGTTTTGCTCTGTGACCCATGGGTACGGGGGTATGGCGCCCCCAAGGTTCGGGGTCAGAGGTCAAAATGGGTTTTAGTACCCTTCACGGAAGCCTGCACTTTGGGGGTTTTGGGGCATGGTAGACTTATTTCCGGTGTTAGTTTTGTTCTAACCTGTGCGGTATTTTGTGATATCTATATATAGCATACCGACGTATGCTATCGAGAACTGATTGGCTGTGTACGCAAAAGGCGTAGGTGTGCCTATGCTTCAATACGTTCTGCAATGTCGATCGAGTTACTAGTTTTTTATTTCAACACAATCGAAATTGGTTAAATTAAACGCGAACTAACATGTTTTATTAAATTTTTATTTTGACGCAATCGAAATTCGTTAAATTAATCGGTTTTCGATTAAACGATCTATTTTCGTTTAAACGCAAACGATCGAATTCGAAGGAAGCTTCGAGCGATTTTTGAGCACTTAATTGTGATTGTAAATGTACATACAATGCCTATGTCGCTATGTATGTCGAGTATTGTAAAAAGGGAGAATCACAGTGTGCGGTTATTGTGGTCTTGGGCACTTAGTAGTATCGTAAGTGGATGCTACGGGAGTATTATTAATCTGCTCTGTGTTCTGAAATTTAATGATCTTGAACAAAATGAACCATGATCAACTGCTTACTGTCTCTATTTAACAGACAGATGAAACTGCTTACCTTTTAAATTTTTTCGACTTATACGCTTTCAGATTCGCTCAACTACGCTCTGCAACGCAGCTGCAACCTACCGAACCAATACGAGAATGGAAAAGTCACCATTTGGCCATAACGGATCTGTGTGTCGGAGCCGGTCCTGGGATTAGAACTTGGATCATGAGCTCCAGTTTGGATCAAACGGTCAGCGTAAGTGTTCAACTCTTTGTTAATTAGATATTTTATGTTTTTGACCCACCAACTCGTACTCTAAAAGCTGGTTCTTTGCTCATGCTGGAACCACGGGTGAATTTATAAGTACCCCAGGTTCCAGTGATTCTAAAAATTTCTTCTACCACGAGTGTAACTCGTAGCCTTTGTAAAGCTAGTATTTTAATTGTTACTCAAGCTGACAAGGATCAGCTTACTTTCTCCGATGGTAAAAATTGACCATTTGCGTGCAAGACGCGCCTCTGCCGGTTTTGACAGAAATCTTAGGTATCTGTCATGTCCTTCAGTCGGTCGGTCTCATCCAGGAGCCTGATGTTGGTGAAGACAGTACATACCATTAGCTATACAAATGTTCTTGTGATTTATCGTCGATGAGGTCGTCTTAGATCCGCTATTTTGTTGTGCAGAGTTCCTAACTTTAATGTTTCCGAACTCTGGACGCTTCATGGTCAAATTGCAGGACAAAATGGCATAAATAATCATTGTAGTAGTTTAATATTTGCTAGTGGTTATTTGCCTTTTGATATGAAGAGATCCACCTACCGCACAACTCCTGAGTCTTGTTGACAACTGTCGCTCTCGCGACGTGGAACTTGTCGTCGCCTGTGATTCGAGCTACCATCATACGGTATGGGATAATTCTAACATCAACAGTAGAGAGAAAGCTCGCTTTGTATTTGTAGTCGTCGAATATCTGTACGTAGCTAATGTTGGGGTCTAGCCTACCATTGTTACTTCTAGTCGATCAGAAGTAATTGATATAATAATTCATTGCCAGTAACCAGTGTTAGATAAAAATAAATTAAAATATAATTATGAAATATATATAAATTATTATCGTTATCAGTAGAAGTATTAGGCATTTTGTGTATATTGTCACAGTCGATTGAATAACCTTCGAATGACGGTGAAGTGCCCAGCTTGAAAATCGAAACATGTAATCGAGTTACGAGCAGCGATAAACACCAACACTGCGGATCCAATAACAAACGCTGACTTCGCAATTGAATCGAGCAATTGGTTTCTGTGCCCTTCGACTTCAGGCATTTTATTGTAAGTGCCTGAATGCATTTGTGTTATGAGTAGTGAGTGACAAAAAATCCGGATATCCGGATGCGATTTCATATCCGGATATTATCAGCGGCGTCGGAATATCCAGATATCCATCTTAACATTGCAACCGGTGAGCAGTTGAAAATTTTCCTGGTTGAGAAACAATTTATCTGACAATGAGGACAACACACCGTTTACAGATTTGTTTTCCTTTGACCTTTTGGAAAAAGTTTTTGTCGTTGGATCTACATATTGTGGGTTTAGGCGATCAATTTTAGCGATATATTTGCCTTAGGCTAGGAAGACGTAGCTACTAACGTCCAAAAAGCTTCACGTTTTAGTTAAAGCCCCAAAATACTTCCATTTTCAAAACTGTTTTCGTTCTTTTCTCGTCTTTTCACCGTAAACAAATATATGATGCGGTATTATGTATTTACACGGGAATTTAAACTGTAATTATATAATTTTAATTTTTTGCAAGTTTTTATTACCAAACGTTTTTCTGAGTAGTACGATCTTTTGAAACTCGTAGATTTTAATTTTCGGTTGATTTTTCGACTAGCTTAATTTGAGTTTTGGCTTTTTGAAACGGAGCGAGCGAGCGAGCGCGCTACTTGGAATATCGTGAAAATTTCTTTGTCTGTCGGTGTGATCGACAACTCGGACGAATTGATTTCGACAAAATTTTGTTTATTTTCGTTGAACACTGTGAACTATGGTAAAAAATAGTTGTTAAAGGTCGCGAGACAGGCTTCCAGAAAACACTACCTGAAATCAGCTCATAAAGATCTACAACATCGCTCCACGTCAGCTTTTTCTTGGTCCACGCAGTTGGCACCGTTTTCAAGAATATTGTCTGTATTCATTTGCATGGTTATGTATTGCCACCTGGGCATGGTCTATATATAGGTTTTCTGATGCGCTGGATTGGCTACATAGAGTCCAGAAAGAAACCTTTTTAGTGTTATTAAGGCGGTTTAGGATGGACAAACCCGATTTGTTTATCTTCAGTTGGTTGGATGCATATCATAGTCTGAACAAAACAAATTTAACGATATATCATGAACATCCAGGGTATAGATACATTTTTAAAATAATGCCCTGTGGAGTTGCTTATTGTCATGGAGATTTTTAATTTTTCTGAAATCCTACAAACTTGCATTTTTTGTCAGAAATTATGTATTTAGCCCCGCCAGTTTGGACTTTACATGCAGGTTGGTGGCTTTTAGACAATCCCGCATATCTGGCTTCCAGTAGGTCCTGGCGGCCCTCTGGCATTCCCACCTAAATTCCCAAGACATCCAAAATATACTAAATTTGCGCTTTTAATCTGAATGAAATTCTATTTATAGAACCAACTTATTTCGAGCGAGCCGCGAGGGAGTGACAGTCACTTTTGTTGTACCACTGTTGTCTCTACCAATGCTGTGTTAAATCGTGTTTTATTCCAACATCCAGGTAGCTTGGAGAAGTCGTCTTTGTACCTAAGATATGCAAAAATGACTATACAGATCCTAAATGTTGTATTACATTAACCTCTTTCGTTCTTAAATGTGCTGGATGAGCAATATAAAGGTTTCTATCGAGAGGAGACACGAGATGCCGTTAAGCAAACATAGCTGGCAAAGCAACCATTTCTGCTTTTCCGCTGGTTGGAATTAGCGAAAGGCACAAAGGCTAGTGGCAAATTTAGGATCATTGATATAGGTGGAGCGTTCCATAATTCGCTCGCTGGGCGCTTATCAGCTTTAAGTTTGAAAGGTACTATTTTATGGAACTTGTATCCAGCATATTATTCGTAGTATGTACGGGCAGCGCGTTCCAAACTTATGGTGTCAACAGAGGCTAACCCTATTGTGGAATTCTATTTCCTGTTCAATGGTTATTAACGGCCTTTTGGCTGAGCTTCGGTAACAATGAAGCTCAACTGTGGTAGGCGTATTCATATGACGTGCCAGTTATTCTCACGTTATATTAATCCCGTTGGACCAACAGTTAGAGCTATTGTGCCACAAATGGATTGCTGGTGTAGACGCAAAAATCTCATAGTTCAAGCTAACAAAACGTGTATTACGGTGTTTTCTTGTAAGCGCAGGATTCCTCGCCTGACACCCGTTAGCTTACAGAACGTAGTCATATCATAACTGAAATTAAGTATCTTGGTGTCATAATAGCTGTTAAGTTAAGATGGTCCTTCCATATCGTATTCATTCGTAAGAAAATCTCGCCATAGTTTCATATTTTGTCGACGAGCTGTTGCCTCAAATTAAGGCTGCCGTGCGAGTGTTTTTGATAAATAAAACTGTCGTTATTCCTGCAGTTCTGCGCGCTTGTATCGTTTGGTGGCGCAAGACTATGGGTACACAGACTCTGTATTAGCGTTCAGCGCCTCTGTCTGTTGTGTGTCTCTGGTGGCATTGAGTCTACTGCCATAGAAATTTTGTCTGGCGTGCGACCACTTCATCTGAAAGTTTGCCGCACTGCCATTATTTTATATTATCGGCTTGAGACCATCGGATGCTTGGCGGATCACAGGAATTCGCCTGGTGATCTCTCCTTTGATACTTGGCTACTCGCCGCGTTCCGTCTACTTGCTTGTCAAGTGATGTTATTCGCAGGATTTTTCTTAAACCTAGACGACCGAAGTTTCCTCTAACTGGTAATGCTTTCTATTACCCTTACGCTGATCTTGTTTGTTTTACTGACGGCTCATTTATGGACAACCAACCTGGTGACAGAACTGGTTTTGAGTGGAATTTTCATACCATAAATGTGACTTTATAATGTATCTCTGTTCCTATGGGACCTTATAGTACAACATGGCACTAGGCGGACGTGCTGGCTATTGTTGAGATAACGATTTACTTTCTCGGATGCACCATTTGAAACGACGTATCGCCATTCTCACCGATAGATAGCATCTACCAATATAGCTTTTGGAAGACACACTTGTCAGTCTCCACTGATCAATTACTGTAGTCTGTACTTGACGAATTAGCTATTCTTAACTCAGTTATTCTAATTTGGGTGAAGGGACACACTGGTATTCCAGGCAATGAGTCGGGCGATGTTCTCGCTCGGGCCGGGGCTTGTACGCATTTTGTAGGTCCACCTCCTGTTGTTGGTATCGTTTTCAGCGTTATTCGCCGCGATAACTTAGCTTGCTTCAAGCCAGAGCACCGTAACTTTTGGTCCTTATCTGGCACGTGTCGGTTGACAAAGTTCTTTCTGCCGACAGTAAACAAGCAATTGATTGGATAGCTCTCTATCCTCAGTCGCACCAAACTATGTTTAGTGTGCATCTAATCACGGGTCGTTGTTGATTGAAAATCTTTTCAGGTTCGGTCTGGAAGACAATCCTTTTTGCCATCTTTGTAACTCTGATGAGCAAGAAATGGTGGAGCACTTCCTTCTCTGTTGCACCAGATTTGATGGCGCAATATCTATGGCTTCACTCCTGGCAATACTCTGGTTTGCGATAAACTTGTGAGGTTGGCTCTTGAGTCTGGCAGGTTTTCTTCTTGATACTGGATTCCTACAGAGTCGTCCAATGGACTCTGCACGTTTATATAGGACCTTTTTTCTTATATCTATTCATCTGTCTATCTAAGGTTGTATTGTTGAATATGATTGCCACAAAAATTACCGCAGATACATATGTACTTTGTGATTGCTTTAACATCAGAACAAAAATCATTCATCTTGGAATGTTGTTTGATTTTTCAGATTCACAGCATGTATTCTGGGGAGCGTCTGCTTACACTTACAGTGGCGCCCGTTCAACCGAGCTCGATATGTTTTGACGTCCTCATGTCTCGTGTTTTTGTCGGGATGTCGAATGGCAAAATTCGAACCGTCAATATTTCTCAACAGGTTAGCGCCGATGGGCCGCCGATTGGTTTATCGCTAAACCAGTGAATATTCCTCGCACAAATTTAAACATGGCTCGTGGGAATGCTGAACAACGTGATGCTGCGTTGTGGTAATTTCGCTGTAAATTTTCACATTGAACCGGTTCAAGTGAATCATTTTTACTTTGCTTTTCACTTATTTGTTATCATTCCCACAGTTACGGTCAGAAATAAAAGTTAATCTATCTCCACCGATTCGTGGAAAAATTGAAGCAATTCCTGAACACGGTTAGCCATTTTTTCGTGAAAGGTATTCTTTTATTTATATCTCTAATTGTACAATTACGTCGCTTAAACGAAATTTCTTAAATTAAACGCAAAGTAACAAGTTTTATTTACTGCTTTTCTATTTTAACGCGAACCAACTTCGCTAAATTAATGGCGAAACGCTCGATTTTTGTTTAAACCAAGACACGAAATCTTAGCTCGATTTTTGAGCACTTAACTCTGATTGTAACTGTGCAAACTCTTCGCGCTTATCAGCCCAATGCATTTTTGAGTTATGGGACTTTAATGCTTTATTGTTGTGGTTTTGTTTCAGATGCCTTCAGATCGCAACCTGGACCTCGATGACGCTATATCAACGACTGATTCCATTGGCAGTGTGTTGGATTGCGCCAACGTATTATCACAAGCATCGTCCGGGGATCTGAGGTGCATTGAGCGTTTTTAATATTTAGTAATATTATCACCTATTACTACCACGGCAGCTAGCGGCGTCTTTGCGCGAGTGAACTGTCGCCTTTTGTTCAGCGTGTTTTGGCCACCCTCTGAAGTCACTCGGTTTTATGGTTAATCCTTCCATGTCCAAATGAGCCCCACGCACATTGCAAGTAGCTGTGTTCGTTGAGTTATGCTGTATGTTTTCACGTGCTTTGTTACTCGCCCGCGTTGTGGGGGTTGATTAAGGAACCGAGCAATGGCGCTCAGACACCTCGGCGGTTTGCGTACACAACTTTAACCTGCACATTCCGGGTTCGATCTTTAGCGACGGTTTGAGTTTGTAAAACATTGCACGATACACAAATTAATTGTGGCATGAAAGAGATAATTAAAAATTAGCGTATCGCATATATCCACTACGTCCAAATGTACCGAACGTTGTGCGTCGCTATGTTTACAGAGTTTTTGGTATGCTGTGTGTTTTGCGCGTGAGTTGTTGTTCTCGTTGTGAGTTTTCTTAGAAATTGAGCAAGCGTTTTCAGGTACCTTAGCAGCTTGCGTACGCATCACCCGCACATCTCGGGTTTGATCCTAAGCGACGGCTTGAGTTTGTAAAACATTGCACGATACGCAAATTATTTTGGGCGCGAAATGATTAATACTGTCTCAGGCATGATTTTGACGACAGTGCTATTGTTTAAGGTCTCTCGTTGAGTTGCGTGTGCCAATAGAACCGTTGCGCCGTTATGACATCGATATTGTTATATTCGAGGAACGCTGTCTGAGCAACGGTGGTAATCTGAAGCTCAAGTGATAAGCAATGGATTTTCTGTTGCAACCACGGCCTACTTCCGCATAACATTCAGGTGTGGAGTGGATGATTCGGCAGATTCTGACGTCATCTGTAGTGATCTGCAGAATTTCCGCATTTATTGACAGCGGTTTTGCATTTTTTGTGCAAATAGCAGTCATTCTTGTTTTAGCTTCAGTATAATTTTTTCATTGCCTGTTCGAGACGGGTCTTGGGAAAGAAAGAACACATTAAATCCTTGAGTTGCCATGATGATGTTTCTTGCTTATAGTGGTTTTGTTTAGTGACATTAAAATTGCATTTGTCAGAGACGCATAAATTTTTGCAATTGTACATACTACAGTATGTATCAGAGCTGTGTCTCCAGACGATAGTTGTCAGGTTTTGGTATGATTGCAGGAGAGGTCGCGTGACAGCGCTGTCTGTTGGATTGAGTGGGACGACGCTTGCATCAAGTTGCGCCCAAGAAGACAATTGCTATCTTATTGTGTGGGATTTGCTCAGCTCCACATGTCTGCGCTGGTTTTCGATCAACGGTAAGTCGTTTATTTAGTTCTCGTTGTACTTGTCAAGTTAAAGCTTAAAATTGTGCGGCGTGCTTTGTGGAAAACTTGATGTTTCTCTATATTGTTTCCTGGGATTGGCTTTATCTGGGAATAACTCAGCAGTTGTACGACGTTAACTCAGGATAAAACACTTGGCTAACTCAGACAGGCGTCTATAAAATAAAGCATCTTAGATTGCTTTTAGTGCATGTGCAAAATAATTGTTACATAGGCTGGCAAGTTACGCGCCAGAAAAGACTGTCGCATTTGGAGCGAGCGACTTTCGAAACTATTTAAATTCAAAATAAATTCTATTTTTAGAGCAAATTTATTTCGAGCGAGCGACAGTATTTTTTGGCTGGTACTTTAATTACAGCCACGATTCTGACAAAAGGCGTATTGTGTTGCTTTTCCATATTTGTCTGCTGGTTTAGCCAACAGAATGACTGACGACGCATAAAAACAACAAACCACGATATTATTCGTAAAATGAAACTTTGATGTTCTCTAGAAGTTGGTTTCCAATTTTCTTCGAAAAGTGTTCAAATATCGTTCGAAAATTTTAGCGCACTTTTTCTAAAATTTGTTCGGGATATGATAGTTACATAAATTTTGCTCGATTTCTGTTCTGTCCTTGTTCATTCTAAACGCGACAGTAATTTTTGGCGAGTACTGTACCTTAAAGTGAGACATACTCCCATGGAAAATCCGTGGAGGTTACTAATTTCATTATTTAAGGAACAACAAATTCAATGCAAAATAAAATGATTTACAGTTACAATTAGAATTAAGTGCACGTAAAATCCAACGATAACGCAATCTATCAATGTTCGTTTAAAAGAAATTCATTGAGTTAAGCGAATTAAATTAACGTTTTTACTAATGTATTTTTTATTTCAACACAATCGGAATTCGTTAACTTAAACGCGAACTAACATTAATTATTCAAAAAAAATTTATTTTGACGCAATCGAAATTCGTCAAATTACTGGATTTTCGTTTGAACGGAAACGACGGAAATCGAACAAAGTTTTGTTTGATTTTTGAGCACTTTAATTCTGATTATAACTGTATGGTTTTATATCTTGATGGATCGTAACTGGCATTTATTGCCGTTTTCATCGATTTCCAATGTAGCTATAGCGTTTCATTAATTTGCTTTAGGTCCTGTAGTTACGTGCAAGGTCATCGCGCCGCCGCTGTGCTTTGTGGATCCTGCCCGAAAATCGGGGTTCTTTGTGAAGGCGTTTGAGAAACAAGTTGCCAAAAATTTGGAAGCAGTTCCGTTCGCATTACAACCGAAGGCTAGTTCCATATTGATTCTTAGCCGTAGTTATTGCTTTAGCTTACTTGACATTGGTATAATTTTGCTACACATATTGATCAAGCTATCTTTAGATCGCCATG
Source organism: Trileptium ribeirensis (assembly GCA_030248225.1). Taxonomy (NCBI): domain Eukaryota; kingdom Metazoa; phylum Nematoda; class Enoplea; order Enoplida; family Thoracostomopsidae; genus Trileptium; species Trileptium ribeirensis. The sequence continues at coordinate 6,714 of JASANE010007214.1, read as the reverse complement.
GATCATACATGCTCTTCCAAATTTTACTACAAAGCGGATTTCAGGCTTTGCTTTTAGCTCATGGGGCATGGAACTGGAAAAATTATGGTTTTATGTGAAACAGTGACAGTACATGTGGCGTGATATCGCAATACTCATGAAAAATTACTAATTTGTAAAGAAATTTGGTCGACTTCGATCATTTATGATTGGGCTTATTTCTGACCGTGACAGGGATATGTAATTATAGTTATACATTATATATGCGGCTTAAATTTTAGTTGAGATCCGTATGAACTGACAGTTTTAGATGGTATACATCCAACTTAGCTCAGGGTGATCTTCATCGCGAAAACAAGGCAGTACAATGATTTGGCAATCTTGAATCCAGCGTATATGGGTCTGCAAAGGGGTTAGGGTCAATGAACCCTATTTTCAGGATATTGTGTATATTCAGTTCTCTGATTACCGTATTGCGGACATGTCTCCAAGATTTGTCTATTATATGTTTGCCAGTATGCTGAAACAATGGTTTGGTTATGTAGACACCAGCACGAATACTTAATACATTGTCAATAGTTGTTTTCGATGGGTTTAGCGTCGACGAAGTGTTAGGATTTTTAACGCATTCCGGGTTCAAGATGTTTTAGGGTGGTATATACATCAAAAAGTGATTATACAAAACGATGACTAAAAATGAAAGCATGTTCGCTCCGTTTCACCCTGCTCACGAGTTACTGGTTATAATTAGAGCAAACGGTTGTTGATTAAATTTGGTTAATCGAAGTTTAAGGTTTTGCGACAAATTATATTTTTCTTTTTCTTCCCTAATTTGTATTACGCTAGAGATCAATTTCTAGAAATTACAAGCCAGTTATACGGAAAGGATCTAATGTCACAAAATATCTCAACCTTAACGCATGTTTGATGGATCATGATTAAGATGAACAGCAATAATGTTCTTGTGAACAACCTACGAACGTTTGGTGGTGCAACATGTTTGATTTTGGCGAGACAAATTGTTCGCGATACTTTGGATAATACTAATCGAAATACTGTTGTTTTTACATATTCGTGATAAATTTGCTATTATTTCTGTACGTAACTGAAAATAATTTCAGAAGAATCGCGATTGTATACGACGGTATGTATCGTGGGCAACACCTCTTTCACATAGCACCTACGAATCGTCTCACTCCATCGCGGCCGACTGCCCTAGCGATACGGTTCTTGTCGAAAACGTGTCTCGGCTCCACCAGCAACTCAGCGATGCCCGAAAGAAGAATCAGGAATTGTACAATTTTGCGCTTGAGCAGATATTCGCTAGCTCGAATTCCTCCACTGTTGCTGCGGCGGAACCCAAATACAGTGGGAAAGGGGATAAACCACATCGCAAACGAGCGAAATCGTCGCAAAACACTACTGCTGACCAGGTCCACAAACAGTCCAAGCATAGTTAGCATATGAAGATGACAATGGGAATATGACCTAGAAACGATTGATTTTGTATTGGAGGATATAGCGGCACCGTATGCTGCAGAGTGACCATACTTTATCTAGCGATGTGCTGCAATGCGGTACCGATGTGCTGATCAACGAAAACATTGGATAGCCCGGCGACTAATCGCGGCTTTACCAAAAAAGCGATGTATTGCGTTTTGATTTGGTGCTGTTCCAACCAACAACGTGAATGCGTCTTTGCAACGTAACAACCAAACTAACAACTCTGATAATGTGTCTAACATGTCACTTTTGGTGTTTGACTTGGTTAATGTAAACTTGTTACTATAAAACGCGAAGTCTCGTTGTTTCCGAGCATTAATCTTGCCTAGTGAAAAATAGGTCAGTGTAGTAAATTCCGCTTAAGATCGTCACGCCCCTAACCCCCATGGATCAGTTTTTCCTGCTCTTTCCGATGGATAAGGTTTCAGGGCTCTAGCTCTTCAAGGGGGTTCAGGAGAGGGCCCAATTACAGGGGTCGGATTTTTTGAGAAATATGGATTTTGGTTTTTTTGACCTTTTTGGACATAACTTTGGATTGGATTGACCGATTGGGTTCAACTTTGGATATAATATGGAAAATGCAGTGCGCTATACGGCGATGCATGGGGTGTGACGATTACTATCCGTAACAAGAAGATATGGCTCCCGGTATCGGGAATGCAAGCGAAAAATTGATATTTTGATGTTTAGACTGGGCTCAGTTTTAGGGTAAGCTTGAAATATAGGTTAGGGTAAATGGAAATACTGCACCGGCAAACGCAGGCGAGGAAGCACCAGTATCGTGCACCCAAAACCGTGGCAGTTAGGCAGCGCAACGGCTTAGTACGGGGGGTCCGGAGGGCGGCAACCCCCCGGCTTACTCTAATTCTTAGCCGAAAATTCACAGAATTCAAGAATTTCTAAAACGGGTAAAAATGCAAAGTTGTATTAAGTCTATATTTTTTGCTGTAAGTTAGTGAACAAGAAATCCAATGTGTGTTTCGGGACACTACCACTAAACTCCACTGTACAGTATACTGTACTTATTGAAGATCGTATGTGACACGCAGCGATCTTTGACAGATGCTTGACAGAATATTGTTTGAGACATTAACGAATTAAAAATATATTTTATATACCTGAAAGCTTTCGCCATGTTGAATGATACTTTGGGATATTTAAAACGTGTGGCTGATGGAATGATACTCGAGATCGTGGGCAGAAGGTCGAAAAGCTAGATCCAACAATTCGCCTCAAGAAGCTAAATTTATAGCTAACATGATTTATTTAATAGTAGTAAAACAGTAAATATGAGTCCAGCGCTGCACAGATAAAAAACTTCAGTTTGACGCATGCGTACAGTATAATGTACACTGGGCTAGAAAGTTAAGAACATCCGCATTCATCACGTGTGTGATATGCTGGAACTCCAGCGACCATCGCAGCATTTTCATCTCCATAGCCTGGGGAGCTTACTGGTGTTTGGTGGTTGCGGGGCAGGATTCTGATTCCTACCTGGTGACGGCGAACGACAGTTTTGTAGAACATGCGTTTGATGGCCGTCAGGAATGCTGCTGTCACTTGTCCAGGCGGTGCTTTAACAAATACTTGCTTCATATGATATTCGGCGACAACGCTTCAGCTCTTATCGCGTTTCGCTGGCATGAATGACACTGTCATATTGTACCCTACGATTACTCGTTGAATGTCGGCACAAAGCCACTTGGCGTGCGGTGTGCGTTTGTGTAAACTAGAGAGAAAAGTTTTCCGCTTCGATCCAGCCAAAACCGAACCACAACAAAATCCTCAGCCAATAGTTCAGACGGGTTAGGCAGCCTCGCGGTCGCCTTCCTTCTAAACGGTGCCCATATGATCCCGACTTACTCGACTCTCAAGGTACAAGCAATAATGCGCCTAGTTCCAACGAATTCGCTTAGCTTTTCAGGCCACTGGCGGGCTTTGCCAGGGTGTTCTGGCTGTCCCGTTTCGGTTGCACATGTGTTAAGTTTTGTGGTATGATCCGGGGAGTGAAAAACCCATAGGCATATCTATAGGTAATAAGATCGACTCCTCGTGTCTCATCCTTCACTCAAGGAAGCCTAGCGTGGAGCACCTGCCCCTCTTGCAGGTCCCTTCCCATCTAATGAATTCATAGTCCTCTCATCTCTAGCGTGTTGCAGCAGCTATGATTCTGTTGCAGTAAATACAAAACGTTCTTAGGCTTAGCCTCTGAGGTGTTGCATCCAAATAACGCATCTGCCGTGTAACTTAAAATGCTAAAAGGGGTGTTTTTCGTTCGATAACAGTAATAAAATATTTCCAGTTGAAATTTAAAATCTCACCGATCGGTTACTTAATGTTTTAGACCTATTCGTTAACAGGTCAATATTTTGTTTTATGCGTTGCCCAAAAGACTAATTACATGTTCTTTAATATGTTTACGTATGGTCGGCCATGTCATTGCCAATCGATAATGACAAAAGGGGACGCATCTCAGGTTTACCCATGTATTATTTTGCTTCAACCATAAACAACTGTTTAACAGAACAGTTTTGGTACATGAGCCTTTCATTTTTATGCCATTTAGGGTTTTCAAGTGCCTCCACTAGGGATTATGAATCTGACAAATTTCTGCCGAGCGAAGCACGGTGGGATGAAAATGATAAAAACAATACCAACACACGGTGACTTGGATTTCGTAAGTACTCATACTCGAAAACAGCCGATATGGTTCTGGATGGAAAGGCTACTAACACATTCGGCATGAGATATGGGAGGCATGGTACAACTAGTTTTAGGCATAAATTTCTGTCAGATTTGCGTATTTTGGTATATCATTTGCTAAACAAGTGTTGACTGACATATAAAGTTTGTTATACCTCACTAAAGCCCTTTCTAACAAGTGTGACCTCCATTCGTGGGTTGGCTTAAACAAGACATGGTCAGGTTAAAATTTAGGAAATTGGCTAAACGGCTTGATTGGAGAACCCTCAACTTAAAGACCGTTCCCACATTAAAGACACACTGCGTATTTTACGTTTAATCCAAGAGTATTTCATAAAAAATGATAAATTTGACAGCATTTCAGAATTTGAAGACGCTTTCAATGATCTCTCGGAGCGAAGGTAACTTCAAATCATTTCCTGTGACCATACTCAAGCAAGTCGTTGCAGCGCCGAATTATCTCACTGTATTACAGAAGGTAATTGGGACTACATTGCAGACTTCTAACATATCTGTATAATTTGGAATACTACTTAATGTTTTCGGTTTACCATCGCCGGATCACATGCATTTATAATCTTATACGCGGGTTTATAAATAGATTATTCAGATTTAAGTCGAGATACTTTCCTTGATTCTACTAACTGGGGCCATCTCGAGTTGAAATGTATGCTCATAAATCTTCCTAAATCCTGAGATTTGACTGAGGGTGGATGAGGATTCGTTCCCTCGGCTAAAGATTTTACATATTTTTATCTCAACTTTTGCACTTTTCGCTGAGTGGGTATTTATGGGTTTACCTGGTTTAACAACCATGGTAGATCTGATAAATAGGAAGAAATTCTTTATAAAGTTGGACATGGATCATTATGTCAGAGGCACTCTGACCAACCTAAGGCCCTAAAACCACGCGTCCCGACTATAAAATTCGAACGATGCATTCGTCAGCTCAGTTCTTGCTATGTGAAATGTGACAAATTTACTGGGCTTCCGGAGATTTACGCTCTTTTCTCAAAGCTGAAATTATAAATTTGCACTTAAACTATCAAATCGGAATTCCTAGCCCTGGACTTTTATTACAATGACCGATTGCTTCCCAATCATTCTCACTTGACCTTGTATCTAATTCTGCATTGACCCTACTGGTTACGGTAAACATATAGAGAGTCTTCATGAAAAATCTTTACGACCTAATTTTTAGGAGTTTGACCAAAGAGGTTACCTAGTCCTATACGAGTCGAGGAAGTTTTAATGATTCAGTGGGCTCTTTCACGGTTTCATACATTCTCTGTATAGTCATGTAGCGTTAGGCTTATTTGTCAAACATTTCCCTCAGTACATTTACACAAAATTCTGTAAGATCTTCGGCTTTTGGCTCAATTTGTGCGATTTTCATTACATTTCTGTGAAACTCTAGCTATATATTTAAGCAGTGATTCTGAATTTTCCCCTAGTACATTTGCACGCGCATTGTTATTAGCTAGCTTTGGAGGTTTCTTAAAGAACCGAGAAACAGCTGTGATATAGCGTATTTGCTAGTGTACGAGGCTTGCAATCAAACGATCCAGGGTCAATCCGGCGCTGCGGCAAAAGTTTCTTCAACATTGCGCGAAATACAGATTAATTGATGCGGAAAAGGATCTTTCTAAAACGACCACGTAGGTTTACTAGTAGTTTAAGCCAAAAAAGTTTTGCATCATTTTTATTTCTTAAATATATAGTAAACTCGTGTAATGTCGACACTTTACACCTATGCAGGGACATTACATATACATTAATGTTTGTAGAGTCGACACTTTATGTTTTTTATGTCGACACTTTTATTGTAAAGTCGACACTTTCATTCTTAAGTCGACACTTTAACAACTTTATTAAAAAGCATCAAAAACAACTGAACTATTCATAACGGTAGGTTCCCATATGCTTGCCTACGCACGCATCTGCATTGATACATCAACAAGGACTCCTAGTTTGTGTTGTTTCTCACTTACGTTATACTGGAGATAAAATAATTATTTGATTGTTCTTGGAAGTGGTACGCAGTTCGATACTAATCCTCACCAGATACTAGCTGAAAAGATACCTTCTCGCCACGGGCCTATGCTATTATATTGTTCGGTTTCCTTACGTAGGCCTGACGTCATACTCTGACATGATGTTCTACATAAATATGCAAAGCCTAAGCCATGTCAAGGTTGCCATGTCAAGCTGTATGGAAATTTTCCTTTTTGAGGGGGGGTGATGCCCCAAATTTTTCCAGCGGAGTCGGAAATGTGAATTTTTTGCTCTCTGACGGTCATTACGGTCTGAGGAGCGTTTCGGGATACTAGGGTGTGTGCCACCCTACTCTCACGGCAGGCATGTGTACATGGCTTAGAAGCTACGACACTTACATATATCTACATGTGGCCCTTATATTAGTGTAATAACCGGTGACGCAGCTGCATGGCGCAACTTCCTAACACCATGCCCATACGACCCCGGCTATCGTAACCTCGAGGGTGGACCGCGAATACTAATTTTTGAACC